>PVJI01007579.1:41972-77392 GCA_004026765.1 Micronycteris hirsuta
AATGGAAACAATTTGTAGCTAGAGAGAAAACAAAATTCGAAATGAAAATAATATGAGGAAAGAGGAAGGTAAAATGGGCTAAAGGAAGAAGGTGCAAAATATGTGAATTGAAATACATTATAGTATAAAATCTAGTGGCTTAGTATGTACAAACTTACTGGACAAGAAATGAATGTTTAAAAGCTATGCAAGAAAGAAAATATCACAAATCATGAAGACCACAATGGCTTTCTTCTTGGTAGCCTCTTGTATTTACCACTGTTTTTTTCTTTCTGGATCTGCCTCTGCTGATGTCAGATGTTGACCCCATTTGACCTTAGGCCTGTTTTATACTTCCAGTGATCTGTCCCTTGCTGTCTCCTTCGATTGTTAATCTAGTCACTCTGCACTCAGCAGTCAGGTTTAAGCACCATAGGGCAGGACTGAATCCCTCCTGGGGTTGGGGCTATTGTTTCCCCTCAGGCTGCTGCCCCATAGAGGGGAGTTGTCTGCCTGAGCAGGATGCTATCATCTGGGAGTTGGATCAGCACCAGGATCCCAGCAGCTACTCTCTCAGTTCTTTCCCCAAAGCCTCCATCCCAAGTCTCTCCTTAAGTCTCTCTAGTCTACTCTCTGCACTCCCCTCGTCAGGGATCTACCGTCTCTGGCTATCTCATTGGTTCTTTATCTGGTCACTCTGCACTCAGCAATCAGGCTTAAGTACCAAAGGGCCAGGGCAGAGACGCTCTTGTGGTAGGGGCTATTATTTACCCTCAGGCTGCTGCCTCTCACAGGGGAGTATTCTGCCTGAGGACAAAGGCTGTTGCAATGTGGGGATGACTCAGCACCGGGACCCCATCTTCTACTCTCTCCCCAAGGCTTCTGTCTCCAGTCTCTCCTCAAGTGTCTCCAGTCCACTCTGCACTGTCCTTTGCCAGAGACCAGGGTAAGTGGCTGCAAATGAAAATTTGTGTGCTGACCTTTTAAATGACTCTTGTGTCTCCAGTCACCCATCTTGCAGCCCTGCCACTTACTGCAGCTAGTTGTCATCTGTGTACTTTTTGGGCTCTGATGCTCTAGACTGGGATTTCTATCTTAGAGTTTAGACCCCATTCTTCTATGGGGGATCCAACTGGTTGCTTAATTATCTTTATGGTGCTGCCCCCTGTGGGTTCCCAGTCTGCCCTCTTGAATCTCTACCACACTCCTTACCAGACAGGTTGTGCCAAAGCTGGTTCTTCTATCTGTCCAAATTATATGGTTTCTCTCTGGCTATTGCTCAGTTGTTTGTTCTAGGTGGTTTCTCCACACTTAAGTTGTAATTCTAGATTGGCTCTGGGAGGAGGTCAGTGTGACTTCCGTTCACTCCTCCACCATCTTCCCTCTCCATGATCATCTTTTTAAATATTTTCTTTTTGAGTCTTTCGAGTTATGTAGTTGTATCATGTAATAGAGTTAATAGCATATTTGAAACCATAGTACTATGCTGCAGTGAATTTTAAAGGATACATGCGTGGGTGTTAGTGTTAGTGTATTGATTGTGAATAACAATGTTGTATATAATAAGTATTTTAATGAATAAAAAGATCTCTCTATTGTTTAACTGGTTTCAAATTTGTAGTTTGGTGATTTAAACTATTCAACTAAGTCAATCTGTTGTTTTACTGTTGAATCAATCAAGTGTTTTAATATATGTAGTTAAATTCCTTTTTTCTTTCCACCCTTCCTCACTTCGTCCTTTCTTTCCTTCATGCTTCCCTTCCTTCCTTCCTCCCTCCCTCCCTCTCTACCTCCCTCCCTTCCTCCTTTCCTTTCTAGAATGTGGATAGCACTATTCACAGCTTATATGAGATCTGTCTGGAAAGAGCCTAGCCATTTTTTAATATAATGAGAATGGTTTGTGTGACATTGATGTAACTTGACAGCCAAGGAGAGTGGACTGGAATGCGCATGGGTGAACAATGACAACTTCACTGTACTAGTCAGTGGGGGTGATGTCATTGATCATGACAACTTCACTGTACCAGTCAGTGGGGGTGAGCATGTATATTGTGTGGCTGTTGCATTCAAATGACTGAGCAAGTGGAGCAAAGAATCTGCATCAGATTTTGTGTTAAGCTTGAACATTCCTCCATGGAAACTATTTGTATGATTCAGAGGGCTGCAGCTATGGGCAACTGGTGATTGTCAGCCTCATCATAACAATGTGCCAGCTAGTGCATCAGGTCTCAAGCAGAGTTTTTGTTGAAACATCAAATCACCCAGGTGAATCAGCCCCAGTACAGCTCAGATTTGGTGCCCTGTGACTTCTGGCTTTTCCCAAAACTAAAATCACCTTTGAAAGGGAGGAGATTTCAGACCATCAATGAGGTTCAGGAAATTACAGGAGGGCAGCTGATGGTGATTGGGAGAACTGTGTGAGGTCCCAAGGTGGCAACTTGAAGGGAACTGAGGCCTCATTCTCCTATGTACAATGTTTCTTGTATCTTGTATCTTCTTTAATAAATGTCTCTTTTTCATATTACATGGCTAGGTAACTTCTGGACAGACCTGGTATTTTCAGCAAGATATACTTTGAGTGCCAGCATAGTTTAAATTCTTTCTGAGTCACCTTTCTTAACAATTCCATGATTCGGTTTCTTCATTTAGCACCACCTTCATCAAGTTCTTTTAAAGAGTGCCTGAAACTTATAAAATTATCAATATATAGTGAGAACCAATTTAGTGGAACTTCATTGCAAGGATTATATTCCTTTTGGAAGGTTCTAAGTCCCTATTTATATTTTTTTCAGTGAATAATAGTTTTTCAGTAAACATTTCATTTTAAAAAGTCAACTTTTGGTTAGTGGTATCATGCTGTTGTTTTTACAGTTATTAGCATTCCTATTACAGAGCTATTACTATTTCCCCAGGTCTTGCTTCGTTCTGACCTCACAGGTCAGTGAAGGTGAACTTCTGCAAGGTTTCTCATTTGGGGGAAGCATTGTAGCCACTTAACCGCTGAACTGGATTCTGAAGGTGTTAATAAATCCATAATTCTGTCTCTACCAGGTCCTCTTGGATAAACTGGAAGCCTGTGTTTTTACCAGGAACTGCTTCTAGTCATATCATGCAAAGGTTCTTTTTCCTCTTTACTCTGGCCCATAATTCCTCTGTTGCTCTGATTTTGTGAAGCTTGGATCAAGCTATGTAGACATGCATGCCCATGCCCAGCCCTTAAATAGCCATTGTCACTGTAGCATGAGGAGGTTGTACTTGTGGGAGTTGGGTGGTGTTCCTCTGAATATTTCCTATATCATGTTTCTGTGGAAGTTTCAGTGGAGATCCCCATGTCCACTTTGATTCCATTATGAGGATAGAGGACCCCACAACTCATTCTCAAATACCACCTGCATTATTTCATTATCATCCAACAATGTATATTCTTTTAGTCACCAAATGATTCTCCCTTATTTCATTCTTGATGTCATAGTCAATTTCCTTCACTGAACTTTAGATTTCCCCTTTCCTGGGTGAATTCAATAATCACACTTCCCTCTCTGTAGCTCTGCTGTGACTGCAGAATCACCCTTCCCAATGGGTGACCTCTCCTAAACTCAGAGTTCCCTGATACCTCTGCTCCTCTGGCTTTCGGCATTCTTTCATTTCAGCCACCAGTGGTGATGCCAAGTCTCAAAGAGTGTCATCATTCAGGAGGTCTCCTCCTTCAAGTTGACAGTCTCAAAGATACATATGTGTCTTCACCTTCTTGACAACTGACCAACACTCAGCTGACAGCTGACAAATTTGAATCTGGATTTAACCCTCCTGCATATTCTTCCTCATTTACCCACCTCTCTTCCTGAACTAGAGAGGAAGATTATTTGTTTCAGTTAGTATCTCAAGATGACTTGCTTTTAAGCCTTTGAAAGTTTTACTGTGAGAACACCATTTTATATGGGCCGCAGGTAATTTTTGGTGTGTATCTCTGGGAGAAAAATCTGATACTTGTTAAAATCTTCTAGATTTATGATTTATTTCATATTAGTATATGTTGTGTGTGTGTGTTTGACTGCATACATTATAGTGCCATCCATATTTATATAAATTACAGTGCCTGGAATTCAATGAAAATTATGTGCATTTATAATCCTTAAACTTAATGTAATGTTTTATATAACACATCTCTCTTATGGTCCATTTTAAACTGAATCAGATGCTAGTCTCCTGATTGCTTTTGTGTTCATGGCTTACTGTTGTACTTGGACTGTTCACTCCTTTTCTAGGCAATAAAATTAAGAGTGCTTTCTCTCTGTACTTATCTTATTGCTTAACTTTTCGTATTTCACATAAGGTGTAGAATACATGAACAGTTGAAGAAGTTATTTCTATAGTTGATGTCCTAAACATTTAGCTAATTTTTATTTATTTATTTTAAATTTTTATTGCATTTTTTCATTAGCATTTATCCCCCTTATGCCATCTTCCCCACGTAATCACCACACTGTTGTCCATGTCCAAAGAAAATTTTAAAGTAATATGCCAGCCTAATAAATTAATATTTTCATATTTCTGTAACAACATATTTTAAGATAAAAACACCGGTACTAAGTTTATTAATTATAACTACATTAAGTTTATTTTTATATCTTTAGGATAAAAATATAATCATGTCTGACAAACACTAAAATGAGAGTGGTTTAAAAACATAATTATTTCTCACATAAAAATCTGTGTTCTTTCGATTTAAGGGCATAACCCAGAATTTGCATACATTACTTCTGTGCTAATGCCATTGAACAGAACTCACTTGCAAGAGAAGCTTTAAATATAGTCATTTTTCTAGGCAGCCATGAGCTTGACTTAAGATAGAGAGTCTGCTACTAAGGATTAAAGTGTTTCTGGGTACTGGGAGGCAACTAACCTTCTCTTACTCCTATTGTTAATAAGATTTTTTCAAGACATATTTAAAATAAAAATTGTTTGGTCTCCCACCATATGCCAGATTCAGGGGATTTGACAGTGAATGGAATATAGTTCAACGGAACATAGTCTTTATCCTGAAGACTGTAAGAAGTGGTTGTGATGGGGGTGATGGAGCACAGGATGATAAGGTATACTTTCAGGCACAGGAGCATTTTTAACCCAGCTTGGGGTTGGGAAGGGAATGAGAAACACTTCATAGGAGATTTGGCATTAGTAAATGAATTTTAATCTGAGTTTTACAGGTGAAGAATAGATGAGACATTTGAGATAGTAAAGGGTAGGAGAATATACCACCTCAAAATATGCTGGTTGGATATATTGATCATTTTGAACTGTAGACATTTGAAAAATAGCAAATGCAGGGACAGACTTTCTCTGAACTCTCCTTCTCTGCATACTTCCAAAAGGAACTCACTCATCAACGGTCCCCTCTCCAGAAGTTTCTTCAAACAGAGAAGATCCACTCTTACCCCAGGAGAAGAGACTAGTAAGTACACGTACCCCACACAAACTTTGTCACAAACTATCTTACCTTTCACCTGTTCTTCTAAAGGCCTAAGTGTCTTTCCTAAAAATCATGTACTGTCCCCAGAAATTCTGCAAACCCCTTCCTCTTTCTGTCCTAAGATGATATTTAGTCCAAATTGTAAGCCACTCTAGGGAATTACTCATTTATGTCTGAGTACCTCCCAATGTGTACATGTACATGTTAATAAACTTCTATTTATTATTTTCGTGTAAACCTGTCTTTTGTTACAGGCATTTTTAGTAAAGAACTCAGAAGAATAGAGGAAAATATTTTTTCCTACCAAAAACTCAAAAAGGATTTTCCTGTTCTACAGCAGTGCAATATTATGAAATAAGCTTTGTCACGAAATGGTATAATATAGAGAACAGGAGTGAGTCCAGTATGGCTGTATGGAGAGTTCGTAGGGGGGATGTGGTAGAAGGTGAGCCTGCAGCGGTATCTTGTGATGTGAAAGGCTGTATATGTTCGAATTCCATCATATAGTTTAGGAACCCACAAATTAGGGCTCATGGGTCAAATCCTTCCAGACATCTGTTTTTGTAAAATTTTATTGGAATACAGTCACACCCACCTGTTTACCTTAAGTGTCTGTGGCCTCCTTCCTGGTACACTGGCAGAGCTGAGTGGTTATGACAGATAGAGTATGGTCTACAAAATCTAAAATACTTTCCCTCTGGCTCTACACAGAAAAAGATAACCAGCCCTGACAATGATTTCTCTTTGGGGGATTTAAGGCAGGAGAAATCACACATGGGGTTCTTTTAAGAGCATGCTCATTTTTTGGATATCTTGATGAAATACTTTTTGTTTTACTTTGCTTTTTTTGTGAATAGAGACTGTGCTTGAAGATTAGAATAAAGAAGAATCATGAGAGCATCCACTATATATAGTTTGATTACTGCCTCTCGGAAAATGGTTCAAGGGATTACAGAGTTTGCCAAAAAAGGTGTTAGAGTTTAAGGACCAAAACTTTTACATTGAAGAAATGGATGGGCTTTGGTTTCTATTTCAGCTGAAACTTGAGTCTGTCTTTCATTTTGAGCTTTCACAGACATGTTAGTTTGGGTGCTGTGTCCCTGGTCACACCAGCGCAATGGCAACTATTACAGGAAAGCAGTCTGGGCCATGACAGATACTGAGGAACCCAGAGAGCATTTGTGTTAGTTAGCTCATTATCTCTAGACCCAGAAATTTGTCAGCTTTTGGAATGACTTCCGTTGAAACCAAGTCACTGAAGGTTTTCTTAAACTTGAAGTTTTTTCGGAGCTCTTCATGAAGTTGTCATATAGTATTAGGACACAATGAGCATCATTCCTTATGTCTCCATTAATCTGACAGACATTATACTTCACATAATTATTGCCTACTGCTTTACCTTTGTCCTTTTGTCATAGGTGGGTACAGGTAACCAGGTCCTTGGTGATGGCAGACAAAGAATTGAACCGAACACACAGAGATTATAGCAGAAAGAGAGAGAGCAGATTTATTAAGCAATAGTACACTCCACAGAACATGGAAGCAGGCCAACTCTGAGCAGAGACATTGACCTCCAGGGTTAGAGGGATTCTATTCTTATAACTAGCCAGAATCTTTCCTGGATAGTTTTGGCAGGCTTTTATTGCATATGTACAAGTATTTGTATTACTTTAAAGCTACTGCACATGTGGTCTCCCATGATTTTCCTCCCATGATTGGCCACCGGAGAAGGGGGCCACACAATGTTAATTTATTATAATGCTATTATAATGAAGTAGGGGTCATGTAGCATCTTCTGCACAGGTACATTCATGAGTCACCATGATTCAGCGCTTTTCCAGAAAGTGGGAACAGTCGGTCTTATAACGAGATCTCTGTCCTGTATCAATATCCTTTACCTTATGCCTGGGGAACCTCTGGAGTTTCCTCCTCCCTGACTATCTCCTGCCTTACTTTGTAAGCTTTAATTTCAAGTGTCCTGTGCCATTGATCATCATCACTTTGGAGTGTGAGATTTGTAGATATAAGTCTTGCCTTGGCCAGTGTGCACTGGAAAGGTAATGCTTTCAGCTGCAAGCCTTTGCACCGAGGTTTGCTTCACGAATTATCTTTTTTCCATAAGGTTTTAAGGTTTAGTGTTAAGTGAATAATTTTTTCTATACTATCATTGTAAATGAAATTATTTCCCTTATGAATGCAATAGAAATCACTGTGACATGTTATTAATGAAGAAGAACTTCTATATTCCTCACAATATTTTGATTTCCCATCAAGTCCTTGGATTTTAAATGACAGGTATTCCAGAGACTACCTTTAGTTTTGCTTAGTTAGAATATGGAGTTTAGATGCAGCATTGAGTCTTTCTGTTCTCAGTGGCACTCTGCTTAATTGGAAAACATATTGGATTTATTTTTAAAGCTTTTTTTCATAATTAAGACTCATAAAAATCAAATAACTCCTACCTCAATGGAAATTAAATAAAAAATGTGGATATTCAATTCACAATGTTGACAAAAATGGCTAACGAATCTGTGAAGAGATGCATAACTGCATTTGTATAAAAGGAATGCATATTAAAAGTATAATGAGATACAAATATTTTACTTACCTGACTGGAAAGGCAACTAGACACCAGCAGTAGCCTCAGTGCCTAAAAACATGAGTACATTGACATGCTGTTCACAAGAGTACAGTTTTTAGTCTTTCTGGAAGAGGGTTTGGCTATGTACACCATATTTTAAGTGTTACACTATTTGCATAGCCATTTTAGTAATTACATAAGAATTGATGCTAAGGAAATAGAACAAGAGATAAAGATGCATGCATAAGACTGCTCATCACAGCATTGTCGGTACTGATAATAAACTGGAAACAACCAAAGCGATCATTTGCTGGGAGTTGGCAGAATTCTGTATGGTGCATTGCTAAAATGAGTAGCATTTAGCTACTTTAAGTGACAAGTAAAAGTAACAGTTCCTTTCTTTTTCAAATACTCTTTTCTGTGCTCCTTCACAGCATTTTCCTCTAATACCCATGGATTTTGCCTCTCTTTGAAGGTTCATCCCCTGTAACTAGGAGATAAATTTTGGATTTTACAAAGTTCTACCCAAGACTCACTTCTCATACGCACTCCTTTAATCATAATTGTGTCAAACTGCAAGTGGTGTGTCAGTCCTGAAGCATGAATTCAACAAAATGAGTAGTGCCATTTTAAACATTTACTGGAAAGAAATAGCCTGGCCAAAGGTCTGGAAATGGTGGTATGTTTGAAGAATTTCAAGCAATTCTATAAAACTAAACCATTATGTTGATTTGGACAAACTCAAGGACTTGAGCCTTGTGAGAAAAGCCACAGAGGGCATTGTGTGCTGTGCAAAATGGATAGTGTTCTATCTTAAAAATAATGAAGAAACACTGGTATTTTAGGCTGGATATTACTGAGGAATTTAATACACTGACTGTCTTTATTATCAGGAAGAACAGTACATATCTATTCCATTTACTAGAAATGTAAATGAGTCATTCTAGCATATCCTGATTGCTAGGGTGATATCCAGGTTCACCAAAACATATCTGCAGAGACTGAGCTTATATCAATAATTTATTAGGGCCTATTTGAGCAGCCAGTCACCATAATATTCATCATTGTACTCTCAGGGTTTTTGCATTTACAACAACTCTCTGTGCTCTTTATTGTTAACTCAGTAGCCCGGAGCATGTGTGTCTGAGTCATAGAAAGAAGACTCATCTTATCCTTTATAGTTACATGTGTAACTCTGAAACCATAGCAAAAAATTTTTATGGTAATCCTCATATCATTTGCATGCAGTAAAACCCAATGTTGCCTTTAGTAGTAGTAGCCATCCATATTGGACTGATTTTAGGACACTGTGACATTGGATTGCACTTCTTTCTGAAGCCATTTTCAGAAATCCCACAAAAGCTTGGTTTTCTTTAAGCTTCCTGAAGTTTTGGTCAGTAGTATGTACATAGTCAGAGTCCATGGCATGGATGAAGGAAGGCTTTCTGGATAAGAAAAACTTACCTGAAAAGCCTATGCAAATTAATTTTCTCAAAAAATGTTTGTCACAGAAGTAAATTTAGCTATGACTAAACTTAGGTATGATTAAATTTAGGTGCAGAAATACAGTTGATCAGTTTACCATTATCTTTTCTCATTTCAGTGATAATGTTTGAATAAATTCTAAAATGTATTATTTATGCCCTGGCTTATTAATCATAATACTCTATAATCAAACATGTAGTTTTCATCTTTTCTTGATGAATAAAAGTCACCATTGTAGGTTTTTATAAATCATAATTCTTAAAATAATAGGATATATTATAATAAATATATTATTTGAATTATGTGAAATTGCATGTTTATATTATGAAGTTATTTAAATGTTTGAGGATATTTAACTCTGCAGGAACTGCCCCAGCTTTTGGGATTCTGGAATCTAGTACTTATCAGGTTTCTTCCCTCCATGCCTCATGAGATATAACTTTCCGTGCTATAAGCAGTGTGGCTTTTTCAAATAATGCCTTTCATTGTAAGGAAAAGATGGCTTTTATGTGTAAAGCAGAAGGCTATTTTCTTAAAATGTCAGTTTAATGTGTCATTTCACTTTTCCTTTTGAGACTTGCAGGTCTGAATGCCGATCACATGCCTTTTCATTTTTCTTTAATGTATATTTAGGGTCTGATTCTCAAGAAAATACAGAAGAAGACTTATAAATACAGAATATTCTCCCTCCCCTGCAGCTTGAGAAAGAGAATGAAAGGCTTTTCAAAGGCTTGATTGAGTACCATCATTTTTATATGTATATGTAGTTTGACTCCAAACAAAAGACAGGACAAAGGGGAAGAAGACAAGCAGAAGCATGAGAAATAAAAATAAATGTATTGTACAAGGTTTAATCTTATTTTTTAAAAAATCAAGGAAAAAGCAAGTGACCAACAATAATGAAGGAAATAATAAAATACAATCTTAACTCTGTATTTAGTGAAGATCATTTGTAATAATACCATAGGTTTTTAAAGATTTCTCCTTAAACGATCTCCAAGTTTATTATTTTTAAACTCTTACCTACTTCCCTATTATTGCCAGCTGCTGTTTCTATCTTTCTAGCGACCTTTAAAAGAGGACCTGAGAGCTGAGAGGCTCTAATGGAAGTTCGCCCAGATCATGGAGGCAAAGACAAATCCATGGAGACCATTTCTTGGATTCAAAGAAGAGTGGAGGCAAGGAGGGTGACCTATAAACTAAGCTAAGATCCAGAAGTAAATCTAGACAGTTGAATCTCACAGTAGATCCCTTGGTGATTTCCCTAAAAATATATGACAAGTCCTGTTATTTCAGGACTCTTTGGTAGCCTATACCTTCCTGAACTAAGTAAAGAACAACATTTCCAGAAGGGGAGAGGAAGACAGAAATATTCTTTTTAAAGATTTTATTTTTATTTATTTTTAGAGAGAGGGGAAGGGAGGGAGACAGAGAGGGAGAGAAACAGCAATGTATGGTTGCCTCTCACATGGCCCTCACAGGGACCTGGTCTGCAACCTAGGCATGTGCCCTGACTGGGAATCGAACCGGGACTGTCTGGTTCCCAGCCCGCGCTCAGTCCACTGAGCTACACCAGCCAGGGCAGAAATACTCTTAAATATTTTGTAGAGGAGTACTCATAGCTGCTCCAGACTCCATTTACCTTTAGTTAATAATGTGTTACTTTTTTTGGTTTGTTTTTGCTTTTTTGTTGTTCTTTTTTGTTCCCTGCCAGGATTATGGTCTCAAGCCAAACTTTGAATTACTACTTTTTTAGATTGTGGTAAGAACACATAATATGAGATCTGTCTTTGCAACAAAATTTAAGTGTATAATACACTATTATTGACACTAGGTACAATGTTCTACAGCAGAACTTTATATCTTCCTCATCTTACTTAACTGATTTAACCCCCATTTCCCCTTCCCCTCTGAATTCACATATCACATAATCAATTCCTGACTTTGCCTTTGCATATCATTTATGGGCACCTAACTTCATTGTTTTGGTTGGTTGATCAATCTTTTGTGACTATCAGTGAGATAACATATGAAAGTTCCCAGTAAAGAACCTGACGGGATATAAGTGCCCTTTAATAGTAGTCTTCTTGTAAATGAGATACCCAGTGTTAGGCACTATGAGCACTATATAAAATACACACAACATGGTAAAATTTTAAAAGCATTTTATTAGAGTAAAATATACATGCAGAGAGTGCACCAATTAATTTTTGTAAGTGAGGAACAGTTAATTTTTATGCAGTAGGACATCTCTCTATAACCAGCACCTAGATCAATAAATAGAATACTGGCATACTTCATTTTATTTAATTTCACTTTGTTGCTCTTCAGGGATATGACATTATTTATAAATTGAGGGCAAAACCCCCCACCAGAAAAAAAATTAAGACTCACTTCATTGTCATACTTTATTGCTGTGGTCTGGAACCAAACCCACAATATCGCCAAAGTAAACCTGTGTCCCAGCCTCTAGAACCCCTCTGGACTCCTTCACTACCCACCCCTCAAGATAGTAACTATCTTCACCTTTCATGTCAGAGATGTGTACCCGCTTGTGTCCAGCTTCTTGTACTCATCATCATATTTGTGGTTGTGCATCTTATTGAGTGTGCATATTAGTTCATTTGTTCTTATTAGTTTGTAGTATTCCACACAGTTTATTTCTCTTCTGTAGATGGACATTTGGGCTATTTCTTCTGGGCTTTAATAAAGTGAGATTCTATTTTTTAAAAAGATGAATTAAAAACAAGGTCTATCTTTAGAAAGTGCTCAATCTAACAATGAAAAACAATACCTGAATATTAGAAATAGCTAAAATAGAAAAATATTAGGAGGGACACAGATAGAGTCTTTTCACCACTGACTTTGAAATGAGCACTCATTTTCTGCCTCCATTTTCCTAATAGTAGCCCATAGGATTTTCCTTATCTCACTTTTTTGGTTGGTCAATACAGGGATGTTGGTCCAAAAGGCTTGCTGACCCCTTTTGTTTCCAGAAAAGTTTCTGATGTGCCCAAGCATGGAACAGGTGAACTTTACTTTCTAGAACTGAACCAGACAGCTTCTAAGGGAATCGGTGGCTATGATAGTTATCTTTGGAACGAGTTGCATAGTTTTGGTTGTGTGGTTTCAGATATAGGTAGTCTCCTACAGTATACATCTCTATAGTAGATTTTCTTAAAGAATTTGACCAGAGATTTCCAGTTCTCAGGAGTCTGTGTTTTATCTTTTAAAATATAGATCTCAGCATATTTAGGTTACCATATTAAACATTTTAAATAATTTATGTGTTGTATCATCAAATAATTTATATGTTGTATCCAAAACTATTGGCAGTTGGAAGGGTGAATTTTTTTCACCTTCTCTCTGTCCAGCTCAGTGGAGCAGCTGGTGAGCTCTCTCTCTTCTCATGGGGAAATCTTGTTTCCTGATTACATTTGTTTCCTGTCAACCTGCAAGCACTTTCATCTTGACACGACGTCTGCCTTTTAAGTCCATGTATTTGTATGTACTTCTGGTTATGTATGGGAAGTCTGACTTATTCTGTCTGCATTGTTGCAGAATTAATGATCTCAGCAGTGACTCAGGGTATAATGGGGCATTGAGATTTTGAGAAAGAAAAATTTTAGGTAATTCTTCTAGACTTAAAGTCATTAATCAGAAGTTTCCTAAGTAGAAAATTTCTTTTTAGATATGTATCTAAATAATAAGATGTTGATGAACAGTAGCATGTAGGATAAATGTAAGAGACATTCTTATGGTGCTTTTATCCTGGGTGTCAACATCATTGATTATATATCAATTAGCTCTTCTGTGCCTTTTACAGTCTTCCAGTTAACAGCATGGTCCATGTTAAACGTAGTCTTCTCACCAGCATTTTAATTTGAGTGTAGCTTTCCTCCAGTATGGTTTGAAGTGTAGAATTAGTTCAGCTTTTTCTATTCAAGGGACTTGGTAAAATCTCAAACACATCAAACTCTCTGTCTGTCTGTGCTGTTATCTCCTGCTCCTGAATGAAGCCATCTGGCTCCAGCATCCTCCTGGTTGGCCAACATTCATTGGGTCCACTGGAAATAAGCATCTTCCCTGGTGACTTTGGAAGAACAGCTGGTTTCTTATATGGCTACTTATTTTTCCTCTATAGCTGAACATGCAGTTCTGCTAAATTTATCTTCAAATCTTTTGGGACTCTGAGTCTGAAATCTGTTATCCAAACTCCAAAGTATAATACCAAGCTTTCTGAGTGTGTCACTGGATTTGTTTTCTCCTGACTGGAGGCGAGGGGCAGACATCCTCTCCCTCCTGTCCCCAAGGGGATCAGATAAAACACCAAAGGAAAGCGTGGATTCATATTTGACGTCTTTGTTTCTAAGCTTTTTAACCTATACCCTAGAAAGGAGTGTTGGTCTTAGTGTCACAAAATCTACTTTCGTGTTATACTTGGACACACTTTGCCTGACCAGCGAGGTGGTCAAACATTTCACTTTGGAATGTGGGAGCATGTGCCCTGTGGTTTTGTTCTCTGCTTTTGGGATTTCAGTAAAACCTGAAACAGAAAGAGGCCCATGTAACACCTGTATGGGGAGTTCTTCTTCCAAAGCAATTAAGTAAACCTGCGTAGCCCCTGTCCTTCTAGAGAGAAAAATAGATGTGACATTTAATTTCTAATGGAAAAGCCTTGTACACAAGTAGGAAGACTAAGACTAATAATCCTAATAGTCTGGTATATTAACATACCCTGACAATTCAGTGAGTGGGTCAAAATATCCTGGGCAGCTTTCTGTGTTTGTTTATACTACTGTCTATAGTAAAGTGACTTCTCTACATGGTTTGCAAGATAATTTTTTTCCATATTTAGTTACAGGAATTGTTATATTTCTCCCAAGTAGTTAATTTTTTAAAACATTATGGATACTGCAATTTAATGTTTTTCAATTGTAATAACCGCTGTGTTCACTGCACCTGGTATGACTATCCTCTTGTAGAAAATGTGCAAAACTGCAAGATCCATGTTATATCTACAGATATAGCCCAGGCTTGTTTAATTTTTCTTTTCTTCTTTTTCCTTTCTTTGACTCCTCTCACCTTTTTCTTCACTAATAGCCTGGCATTTAAAAATAAAAACCCTTTTTGCTGTAAAGGAAAGTGTGCATTAATTTGTTGAAAGGATAGATATTAATGTTTTATTTCATTCAGCAAAGAACTTCATCTGTACTTTCTACATTACATGCTTTAGGGACAGGACAGCATAGTTTTGAAATATATAAAAAGCAAAGTGTTTACATACTGATTATATATTTTTAGACAGGTTGGGGAATCATTTAAAAATGAGGCAAGACAAGCCCTGGCTGGTGTGGCTCAGTGGACTGAGCACTGGCCTGCGAACCGAGGGGTTGCTGGTTGATTTTCAGTCAGGGCACATGCCTAGGTTGCAGGCCAGGTCCCCAGTAGGGGGTATGCAAGAGGCAAGGACACATTGATGCTTCTCTCCCTCTCTTTCTCCCTCCCTTCCCCTCTCTCTAAAAATAAGTAAATACAATCTTTAAAAAAATAAGGCAAGACAAATCTGTAAGTAGGAAATTTTCATCTTTCTTTAGATGACAAACTCTGAGGAAACAGGCCTTATTTCTCTTCAGGTTTCAACAGCTTCTGCTGACAGTTTGAACAGAGCCAGAATGTAACTGCAGGCAGTGGGGGCCACCCAGTAGGAGACCATGACTGAGTTGCAGCTCTGGGGCCAGTGCCCTGGGGTGGATATGAGGTTCTCACACCCTAAGCAAGACCCAGAAGGCAGGGCCTGACCAGACAGACTTGAACACCACTATGTGCATGGTGGGTTAAATGTAAGACTGAAACGTATACATGGGTTGTTTGCTTGAGGATTTGTTTTTATTGGGGATAATTGTGTGTGTGTGGTTGTTTAGTCTGCTTATTGTTGGATTTCTAAAGTGGAGTTAGTGTGTTATAGCAATTGCCTGTGTCTGATGTCTGATAATCTTAAAAAGGGTTAATTCAATCATAGTCAGTCCTTATCCACAGCTTCTCCATCTGTGGACTTAACTAACTTAAGATGAAAAATATTCACAAACTGTTTTGCATTGTTGCTGATGTGTGCTGTGTATTTAGAGCTAAGATTGTTGTGTCTTTTACTGAACATGTACATTTTTTGTTATCATTCTTTAAACAGTACAAATAACAAATATTTACATAGCATTTATTATATTATATGTTATAAGTGATCTAGAGATTATTTAAATTATATGGGAAGATGTGGTTAGGCTGTTCACAGATATGACCCATTTTATATGATGGACTTGAGTACCTGCAGATTTTGGTATTGGTGGGGATCCTGGAACCCTTTCCCCACAGATGCTGCATTATTTTTACAGCATTATTTTTTCTGATGGGATTCCCATTGTAGCCACTATAAAAACTGGGTAATAATGCCAGCTTATTCATGGAATATGCTTCAACAATGATTTTTTTTCCTTTTTATTGAAATAGTAGTTTTTCTAATAGAGATACTGAATGTTGTGTACTCAAATATCTTTAAAGCAATACTTAATTCAGAATTGAGTGCAAAGAGCTGCAAAAAATTGTTCATCCATGTAGATACAATTATATTGTGGTAGATAATGGATTTGTGTTATTCTTAATGTCTATACATGGCTACAGCGAGATTGGCTCAAGTTGTTTGTATAACTGTTCAGTACATTGAACCAAAGGGAAGTATGACAGTAGAAAGCATCTGATAAATTAAATGTGACATGTTTTTTATCCATATACAATGGTTTCTGAGCAGCTCATAATTGTGAATATTTCTGCAGTCATTTTTGATGTGGAATACTACTTCTGTGTTTAACACTGATGAGTGGTGAATTGTACTTCATCAAATTGACAGTTTCCTTGCTTTTGTAAGGAAATTGATACACCTTGTGCTTTTTTAAGGCATGTGATACACCTTGTAAAAGCTGGTAAAAGATACTGAGCTCACCTTTTAAGCACATGGAATTTTCTATTCACTCTTTAAGGTTTACCATCAATGTTTCTTTTAAGGGAAGATAATATAAAGAAAGGCCTAGCAGTCACAAGGTGCTTCATAAATTCCAGCATTATTCAGCATACCATAATATATACCGTCTAGCGGATAGGATTATTGCCCAAGTCAGCTCAAATGAAAAAAAGAGTGAAACTGAGCATCAACTAAAATAGTAAATGTGAGCGCCAAGAAATTACAGATTCTTTAAAGTGTTTTCATATTAAATACTTGTCTTTTTTGTTGTTTTTAGCATAAATTACTTTGCGAAAACAAAAGGTATCTTCTATTCCTCCAACTCCTATATAACTTGGAAGAATATGTTTACAACACTAATCTTTGTAATCATCCTATGAGGGAAGTCACATAGGGGTGAGTGTAGTCACAGAGTGGCACGATAGTGCAGACTCTTGTCCTTTAATATGCAGGTTGTAAACATAGTTTTGTTTGTTTTTCTGTAAGACAACAAGTGACTTATTGTAAGAATGATGACGATATATGTATTGTAAACTTTGAGTGGAGAAGAAAATTAGCATTCAAGTTGTCCAGCAAATTCCAGCCTTTCAAGCCAACCAGCCCTCTTTGATCTGTTTGATACTTTCAGATTCTATATGGTATAATATTTCTATGAAAAGATAGAGGTACAACGCTAAGTAACACATTGTCTGATTTCTGGTCACCTGTGTCCTCAGGCGAACAGAGAACATAATTTAGAATCTAACTAATAGATGTAATAATAATGGCACCTTATGCTTTTATGGAACATCACTGTTTCCAAGCAAATTCATTTAGATGCTTCTGCATATAGGTCAAAATTAGTAACCTAAAACAAGAGCCTATGCATCCTAAATAAAATGTAACAAACCTCTCTTATAAAAAGGCATAGATATGCTCATGAATAATAAGGGAAATCCTCAGAAGTGTAAAACCAAAAGAGCATCCCAAACCAGGCTGAGTCAAACATAACTTGAAGGTGGGGTTAAGCCAGGGCTATGGGGGCACTGGGGTCAATGTCAGTCCAGAGGCTTGATTGCTGATGTGAACAAAATCGCAGCTTAGTCTTCTGCATTAATCTGAACCACTAAAGGGTTCAACCTAGATGTGCCAGTAATGATTTGTCCATAAGCAAGGGGAAAGGACAAGGAGACTGCAATTAGCTGAAACCCACACCCAGCACTGCCAGCAGGAAGACCCTTCACAAGCCTGGTGGTTCAGTTTGTGAGGACACTTCTGTGTCTCTGCTAAGCCTTAACGTTTCGAGACTGAACATTACCATTTTATTGAGATGTTTTTTATGCAGCATGGTCTTTAGCATTAACAGAATCGTGTTAATCTTCCTCTTAACTTAATTAAATGAGTTGGTTAACCTGTAAAAATTTTAAACCTGTTGAAATTCTGGCTCTTGGAGCCTCAGTTTCTTTGCTTCTGAAATTGAGATAATGTTATCAGAGGCATAATTGAGGCTAGAAGACATACAATCCCTTATTTTTCTTTATTAACTATTTGTCTATAATACCAATATTGCATTGATATATCTATAATCCTGTGATAATATTCACTTATATACAGAACTACTCTAAGGTGCCCTCAAAACTGCCTATTTTGTTTAACATTAAAAAATTCCCCAAAAGATACACAAACTTCTCTTACAATATGCCCAGAGTACATGAAAGTATACACAATGAGAAATTCTTATGATAGGGAATGGCCATTAATGAAATATTTGTAAGAAATAAGCATGTTTACTGAAGTATTTTTAGTTTCTCCATATTATTAAGAACTTCTAAGCTCCTATCTTTTTAAAAACATCTTTAAATATATATTTATTGATTTTAGAGAAGAAGGGGACGTGGAGAGAGACAGAGAAAGAGATCAATGTAAAAGAGAAATATGTGCAAACATGGATCAGTTGCCTCCCAGACGCACCCTGATCAGGGATCAAACCCAGAACCTTTTGGTGTGTGGAATGATGCTCCAACTAACTGAGCCACCTGGCCAGGACTACACTCCTGACTTCTTTGTTTTGCTGTCCTTTCCACTTCTTTTTCAGCTTACCTTTCTCATGCAGATGCTAGACTCCGCATTCTCTGCCAGCCTGTTCATATCTCTTCTATGGTTATCTGCCACCTTCACCAGGTTAGGCTTCTCCTTCCTCCCTCAGCATCATGGCTTCACTTTTTGTCTATTCCTACTTCTGTGATTCTGAACCTCAGAGGAGCCTTCCTGACTGTCCCCTCTGAGGTGAATATCCTGTCCCTTGTTGATTAGTTAGAATCAGTTCTTATTTAGTTTTGATCTAAGACATTTTTCTTCTGTTCTCCAAAGGTTCTGTTTACCTATAGTTTCACCTTGACTGTCATCCAGGCAAGGATAGAGGTCTCTGTCCCTCTTCTGAGCAGAAAGAATGAATTGTGTATAAAATGCAGCCAAATATTTGAGTCCTCTCATCATTTGTGCTTGACTGGGACTGGAATTCACAGTTCCAGCTTCTCTGGAGAGGGTCTATACCCTCAGCTCTGTTTCTTAAGCTCTGCTGCTAAACTCACTACTGACACAAGAACCTACCATTTGATATTTTTCTGCCTGGCCACCTTGTGCCATCTTATCCAAGGCTGTGGCTTCCCCAGAGGTTGGGTTTGCTGTGTGATATGGTAACTGAGCAGGACATTGTCTTGCTTGCATTGTGTCCTCTGTTTTTTGTTTACTGTGGCTCCATGTCAGTTCACCTAGTAAGAGCTCAGTGTCATACTAACACACACCCATCCTAGGCCATTTTCCAGCTAGACTGCCATGAATGTCACTTTACAAAGCTGGTCATTTTAGCCAGACAGTTGTCCATTCAGTGTACAGAGAGTCTGGATAGAAGTGGTAAGATGACTACGCAATACCAGGTAATTAAACCACCAGGCACCAGTATTGCTTTATTGAACTTCAACATTTTTCTGGAGTTCGAAATAACAAGAAGACCATGTTCCAGCAGCTTCTCAAAGGTATTCAGCTTAAAATTTAAACCACTGCTACAGATATTTATTGAGAACCAACTTGTTCACAAGTACCAGGTTCATGATAGAAAGTTGTGAGGGTGAAGGTATGTGGTTTGTGTGTGCACGCACATGTGTGTGTAAATTAACATAATTGGTGGGGAGTCTGACATCTCTGGCCCACTCACCTGTGGCTAAAGTTCCTCACCTACTGGCTGTGTCCTGCCCATTATCCCGGAAGCCCTGACTGGGGCTGGGCAGGGAAGAACAGCTGGATAACCCTGCGGAGGTTGGCTGCTCTGTGCCTTGGGATCGCTGGGTCTGAGGTTAGTCTCTGGTGCTCCCCCGCTCAGGAAGAAAACACTCAGAGACTGTATTTCTTGACTGCTCCTGGGATTGTCTTCTGACCTATGTGTTATGTTTTCAGACCATACCAAGAACCAGAATCAGGGCCCCAAACCCTTTTTATTTGGTTAGGATTGCAGATACTCTGTTTAGTACTTACCACCTGCCCTCTCTGGGGCTAGGCTCTAAAAATCAAGCCATTCATCCAGAACTATACTGGTCCCCACCCAGCCTTGTCTATATAATGATAGTGTATACTGAGAATTGTGCGAACCAGTTTAACATAGAGATTTTATCCAGTTCTCACAATAATGTGATGTATTACAGTTGAAAAAGTTGAACAAGTAGCAGAGCTGAAATCCAAGCCCACAGCAGTTTCTGACTTAATTGGGTACCAGGAGTCCCATAGAACGGCTGCTGTACCCTCCTGAGCAGATGAGCACCTTTGGCTACCAGGTCAATCATGTGTAATCACCTAAGCCTCAAACTGTAGAATCTGCCTTGAAATTTTCTCTGCCCCACCTCAGTCTAGTATTCAGTCAGTAACAGTCAGTAACTTAAGTGGAGGAGGTATTGGTTAGAAAGTATTTGAAAGCTCACAGAATTGGTGGGAGTCCTGGAGAAGCAGGCTTGGGACTGAGTTTTCAGGAGATAAGCTGGGAAGCACTCCAAAAGAGCATTGGTCCAGTGACCACTGTGCAGTACCATGGATGAATGTCTGCCACCCCAGTGGGTGATGAACTTCACTTTGTCTCATTTGGGTCATTATTGTCCCTGATATTCACTATCACCAGGAATATCCAGACACCACTTGGAGAACTCTCAAACTCCCAACAGAAGTAGGAGCTTCTTCCTCATATCATTTCCTGTTTTAACGCAAGCCTCTTGAGTTCTGCATTTGATTTCAGGAGTCTGGACCCCATGCCTGCATCCCAATGGCAAGGAATTTGGGGATTTCAATCTGTGATTCTAAATTGGAATGACAAAACTCATATTTTGAATTTTTCTTCAAACACCAAAGGGCTTTTCAAAAGAGAATGTGCAGTCCCATGTATGACCAACATCCACAACAGTTGGGTAGCCCTGTAACTCAGTTCTCCCATATACTCCTCACCCTGAATGTCTCCTCCAGTTCATCAATTCAGAGACCTGCAATGTAGGTTAGGCCTCCAGTGCAAGCTTTAATAGTCACCTGTATTCTGCTACATCAAGCAGACAATTCAGGTGGAGTCCTATTCTGCATGACTTTTTTTGAAAATGAAGAACTTGTTTCCTAATGCTTCCCTATCAATTCAAGTTTTACATTTTTTTTTCCTTTTCTGGTAATGTTCTTTTGAAATTGGTAATGTTTTATATTGTCCTTTTATTGCCCAGGACTACAGTCATCTGCCACCACTTGAGACAAAATAAATAAGGGATTAAACAAGTGAGTGAGTGTATAATTTTGTGATTGTGTATTTGAGTGAGTACAAGTCATGGGCACTTTATTCCAGAACTGAAGCACTGGTAGTTTTCACAAAGGCACATTCGCCATTGTGCTACACTGTTCTCAGTCTTATTGTGACAATATTGCCAAATAAACAGAATACAAGGAAAACTCTCCAGTGGAAAATGGCTAAGAATAATGAGGAACAAAAGGTTTTGTGGGGACTCTTATGCTATAATTAGAGGGAAGGATTTGGAGCACTGTTTGAGGAGAGGGGTTAATAGAAGAGTTATTTCTCTGCTCAGAAGAGCTTTTTCAGTTGTCTTTGTTCAGTGGTAAAATAGGGTTATTTCAGAATATAAAATGGTTTTGGGATCTAGGGAGACAAACTGACTTGTATTGGAGAGGGGATTGTTCAGGGGAGTTTGTTATGGCAAGGTATTTTGAAATCATGTTGTTAATAGCAAAACAAACTATAGAAACTAATAATGATACATAATTTATTCCCTTCTGTTGGGTCTAGGTTACTATTCCTTTGAACTTTAAATATTATTCAATATTACATTAAAATGTTTTTTATGATAAACCATTAAAATCAGTTCAATACCAAATGATAATATACTGTTAGCTTGACTCCAATTAAGTATATACTTACTTTTCTTAGAATATTTTAAACCAATCAAGAAGAGGAAACTGAGTATCGGAATTCATTTCCTCATGTCATTTTCTAACAGTAATTATGATATTGTATACTTACATTGATACAGTTGTTTCCTCAGAACATTGCTTATTGTGATTTAAATATGAATTTTGCTTTTGTCTATTTTTAAAGGTGGCTAGTGTTTTAGTATTTGTTCTTAGCATAACAAAATGCTATGATGCAGAGGGACATTTGTGCCTCTTGGGGGTGACTTCAGTTTTCTCCTACTACAATGCTGGCCAGTAGATAACTGACTCACCAGAATTAAGGAGGAATGAGAAATGAAAGCTAATAATAGGAGATGCATTTTATAAATACTAGGAGGAAACAAATCTTAAAAAATCCCAATAGACAGATATCACATAAAATGAGGGTACTTGATAGGCTGATTGGAGTGCCTGTGAGTGGGCACCAGTTAGATTTCCATTTTATAAGTGAAGAAACTGAGAGTCAGAGAGTTGAAATCACTTCTGCAGAGTCACATGACTAGCAGGTGGTTGAGACTAGATCATCGGATTAAATATGGAATTAGGCTGCTTTCAAGAACTGCTGGTGAAATAGCAAGAGAGCGCATATCTGTTGAATGAACTCTCTGACAATCTTCTGTCATTGGATGCTTAATTATTTCTCACCACCACCTTGTTGATTGTATATTGTTATGTCCACTTTGCAGATAATGAAACACAGGCTTGGAGGGTTAAACCATCCGCCCACAGTGTCCACTTGGTAGGCAACAAATCAGAATTTGAACATGGAGCTCTGAGTGCAAAACCTATGCTTTCTACTCTGTCTAAGAAGTGTAATCATTTTTAAGTGGAGAACTACTTCATTGGAATAAACTCTTTCATAAAAACCCAAGCTAGGTAAGATGCTGATTGCCTAGTCCCCTATGGCCACCCCAAGACTTTACCTGGGGACTGAAGGGTTTGAAAGTTCCCATACTGCCCTGCTGCTTCAAGCCTTTCTGGACAGTTAGAGTCTGCAATTTCACACAATGTCCCAGGCATGTTCCTATTAACGCACACAGGCATAGTCCTCCCCCATAACTGCCATCAACTCAGCAAGTATTTATTCAGTATCTACTATGTGCTAGACTGTGTTCTAGAAGTTGAGGAATACAAAGACCAAGTTCAGGGCCTTCAAGATCTTCTGTTGTTTTTACTGTCATCACTTCTTTAGTGAGTGATTTTAAATAGTATCTTGATTATATCTATCTCCTACTATATTTTATGCCTCTATAGGGGAGACGTTGTGTTTTATTCATGTTTATATCTCCTGCACACAGCTACTATAGCAGTATTCCCAATGCATCCCTTCTTTTATACATTTCAAAGTCAAAGCACATAACATACATTTGCATAAAAGCCATCCCTCCACTTAAATAAATTCCATCTATGATAAGGTTTATAATTTCCCTATAGCTTGAAATTTCATCAAATATTTACTAATTTTAAAAATGCAAATTGGCCATTGTGATCAATGAGTCACTCGGAAAGTATGGTTCATTCTTTGGTGTAGGAGACCTAAGACTGGTTAAAAGGTGTGAGACAGACTGTCTAACTTGTTAAAAACATGTTAGCCACCTAAAAATAGTGGGCTTGTGAGAAGGTGTCAGGGCACTGGGATTTTCTCCTCTGAGTAGGGTTAACACTGCTGAGTAATTGTTTTTCTTTGTGACAGACAAATACCATATGAACTCACCTATAAGTGGAACCTAATCAACAAAACAAACAAGCAAGCAAAATGCAAGGAGGTGTGAAAATAAAGAACAAACTGGCAGTAACCAAAGGGGAGATGGGAGGGATGGTAATGGGGGAAAGAAGGGGAAGAGCTCTCAAGGAACATGTATAAAGGACCCATGAACAAAGACAAAGGGGTGGGGGAGGATTGAATGTGGGAGGCAGGGGGAGAGTAAGGGGAGGAAAATGGGGACACCTGTAATTGAACAACAATAAAAATAAATAAATAAATAATATTTTAAAATGACATAAATAATTTCATTCCTATTTGATAATGTCAAAAATATTTGTTTCTCTTTAAAAAGTATTATGTTACTATATCATTATTTTGCATAAGAGATTTTACCAATTTGTTAACTATGCCAGAAAAATTTTTGAAAGTTGGCAGTTATTGCCAGTGACTAATCGTTGCAGAGTTGTATGCCTGAGGCATTAACCATTTTTAAAAAATAAAAATTTTCATATGGCCTTTTTCTCAGGATTGTTTTCAAGATTTATTAAAATATAATTGACAAAATTGTGTGATATTTAAAGTGTACAGTGTCATGATTTTATATACTTTATATATTGGAAAATATTTTCCCCATCAAGTTAACACGTCCATCACACCATATATATATATATATATATATATATATATATAGAGAGAGAGAGAGAGAGAGAGAGAGATGTAGTTAAGTCCTACTCTCTTAGCGTGTTTCAATTACAAAATACAGAATTTTCAACTATAGTCACCATATTCTACATTAGACCCTCAGACCTTATTCATCTGTTGCTGAAAGTGTGTACCCTTTCCCATACTTCTCCCTATCTTCTCCACCTTCCAGCCCTTGGCAACCACTTTTCTACTCTCTTTCTATGAGTTTGACTTTTCTACCTATTGCTTCCTTCCTTCCTTCCTTCTTTCTTTCTTTTTTAAGACTCTACACATAAGCGAAACCATGAAGTATTTGTCTATCTCTGTCTGATTTTTCCCAGTTAGCATAATGCCTTCTAGTTACACTCCTATTGTGCAAATGATAAAATTTCATTCTCTTTTAAGGCTGAATGATATTTTTTTCACACTCTTTTATTGTTCAAGTACAGTTGTCTCCACTTTTCCCCCAACCACTCCCTCCACCCCAGGTATCTCCACTTCCCACCCTTGATCCTACCCCGCTTTGGTTTTGTCCATGTGTCCTTTAACATGTTCCTGAAAACACTTCCCTCTTTCCCCTTTATCCCCTCCCAACTTCTCTCTGTTTACTGCCAGTTTGTCCTTACTGAGACCCTGATTTCATTTCCTTAGGACTAATACTCAAAAGTGGAGTTGCTGGATCACATGGTAATTCTATTTTTAATTTTTGAGGAAACTCCATACTGTTTTCCACAGTTGCTATGCCAATTTACATTCTCACCAACTGTTCACAAAGGTTCCTCTTTCTCCACATTCTCACCAATATTTTTTATCTCTCACCTTTTGACAATGTTCATTCTAACAGATATAAGACAGTATCTCTTTGTGGTTTCTTATTTGCACTACCCTGATGAATAGTGAGGTAGAGCATGTTTTCATGTACCTGTTAGACATTTGTATGTCTTTAAAAGAGTGTCTGTTAGCCCTGGCTCGTATAGCTCAGGGTATTGAGCATGGGCTGAAAACCAAACGGTCACCGGTTAGATTCTCAGTCAGGGCACATGCCTGGGTTGTGGGCCAGGGTCTCCAATGGGTGCCACGTGAGAGGCAACCACACATTGATGTTTCTCTCCCTCCCTTTCCCTCTTTCTCCCATCCAAGTACTAACCAGGCCCGACCCTGCTTAGCTTCCAAGATCAGACGAGTTCGGGCACGTTCAGGGTGGTATGGCCGTAGACCCTCTTTCTAAAAATAACTAAATAAAGTCTTTTTAAAAAGAGTGTATGTTTAGACTCTTCTATGCCCATTTTTAATTGAATTATTTGTTTTTTTGCTATTAAGTTTTATGGGTTCTTTCCATATTTTGGATATTATTTATTTATCTATTGGATATGTGACATACAAATATTTCCTTCCATTCTATATATTGTCTTTTCATTTGTAGATAGTTTCCTTTCTTGTGCAGAAGTTTTTTTTTTTGTTTGATATAGTCCAATTTTTTTACTTTTACTTTTGTTGCTTTTGCTTTTGGTGTAAAATTCAAAAACTCAATGACGTGATAAATATCAAGGAAATTACCACCTATGTTTTCTTTTAGGAGCTTTATGGTTTCAGTTCTTACATTCAAACCTTTAAGCCAATTCGAGTTGACTTTTCTGTGTGGGATAAGATGCAGTCCAGTTTCATTTTTTTTATCAGTAACTATCCAATTTCCCCGTCATCACTTACTGAAGAGATTATCCTTTTCCCATTGTATATTCTTGTTATTTTGTCACAAATTAATTGACCATATATGTATGAGTTTAGTTCTGGGCTCTCTATCCTAGTCCACTGATCTATGTGTTTTCTTTTTTTTATGCCAGTGCCATAGTATTTTGATACCATAGCTTTGTAACATAGTTTGAGAACAGGAAATGTGATTCCTCAAGTGTTATTTTTTCTCAAGATTTATTTAGCTAGTTACAGTTTATTGTGATTCCATACAAATTTTAGGATTGGGTTTTTTCTCTATTTCTGTGAAATATAACATTGTAATTTTGATAGGGATTGCATCGAATCTGTAATTCATGTTGGGTAGTATGAACATTTTTAACAATTTTAATTGTACCAGTCCATGAATATGGGATATCTTTCAATTTATTTGTGTCAATTCATCTATTTCTCATAACTTATAGTGTAGAGATCTTTCTCCTCCTTGGTTCAGTTTATTTCTAAATATTTCAGGGGTTTTTTAATGCAGTTTTAAGTAGGATTATAGTCTTAATTTCTCTTTCTCATGATTCCTTGTTGGTATATATAAAGGAAACTGATTTTTGCATATCAGTTTTGTATCCTGAAATGTTACTGAAATTATTTTTTAGTTCTAACAGTTCTTTTGATGGGGTAATGTTTTCTACATATAAGATCATGCCATTGGCAAATAGAGAACATTTTACTTTGTCCTTTTCCAGTAGATGCCTTTTATTTCTTTTTCATGCCTAACTAAAACTTACAGTACTTGGTTAAGTAAAACTGGAGAGAGTCGGTAACCTTGTCCTGTTTCTGATCTTAGCAGAAAGGCTTTTAGCTTTTCAACATTGAGTATGGTGTTAGCTGCTAAGCTGTGGGCTTGTCATAATTGGTTTTTACTATGTTGAGGTACTTTCCCTCAACACCCACATTGTTGAGGGTTTTTATCATAACAGAATATTAAATTTTATCCAATATTGGATTTTATCAAATATCTCTATTGAGACAATCGTATGATTTTTGACCTTCATTTTGCTAATATGATGTATCATATTGATTAATTTGTAAATGTTGAACCATCCTTGCATCCTTAAAATAAGTTACACTTGATCATGGTGTATGATCTTTTTAACATGCTGTTGAATTAGGTTTGCTAATCTTTTGTTGAGAAATCTGCATCTGTGTTTATCAAGTATATTGGCCTACAATTTTATTTTCTTGTAGTGTGCCTTTCTGGATTTGGTATCAGGTTAATGCTGATCTCATAAAATGAGTTTGGAAATTGTTTCCTCTTCTATTTGTTGGAAGAGCTTGAGAAGGGTTGGTATTCATTCCTCTTAATGTTTAGTAGAAATCACTAGAAAATCATCTGGTCCTAGACTTCTTTTTTGCAAGGTTTTTGATTACTGATTCAGTGTCTTTACCAGTAACTGGTCTGTTTAGGTGTTATAGTTCCTCATTATTCAGACTTGTGAGGTTGTATGTTTCAAGGAATTTATCTGTTTCTTTTAGTTTGTCCAAGTTTTTGATGTATAGTTGTTCATAGTAGTCTCTCATTATCCTTGGTATACATGTGATATCAGTTGTAATGTCCCCTTTTTCATTTCTGATTTTATGTATTTCCTTCCTCTCTTTTTTTCTTGGTCAGTCTAGCTAATGTCATGTTTATTGTGTTTACCCTTAAAAAAACTCTTAGTTTCATTAGTCTTTTCTATTTTTTAGTCTATTTCATTTATTTCTGTTCTGATCTTTGTCATTTCACATGGCCCTTTAGCCCTATGGAGTTCATGGTTAATCTGAGAGATGCAAACTCTTCTCTTCAATATTTTTACATATTTTGAGTCCATGGGTTCAAGGTCATGACTAGCTACACATTTGTATGTGACTAACACAAATTGAAACAAATTCTAACAATTACATAGTTACAACTTCCTTAACAAGAGGAAAAAGAAAAAGATGTCTTAGGTGCTATGCATCCAAAACGAGTCACTTACCAAAATATTTTTGCAAGTGTTCTGAAAAGTATTTATACCTTGAGCAAAGAAATATTGTCTGCAATGACTGTTACAAAGCCAACTATTGAAGATTCTGATTAATTAATGTTAAAGACTTTTTTTTTGGTTGTACTTTTCAGCAATATCAATGTTTCTGTTATTTGAAAGGAAAATTTTTATTTATGTTTTTACATTTCTTTGTTTAATAATTTTAAATCTAGAAAATAAAACTGAAATAACTGAAAATTAATAAAAATAATGTATTTTATTATGTAAATATAATAAATACAAATTTGCAGTGTTTTTCATTTCTTTCTTTTTCTTTTTTTTTGCATTTCAGCACACACTAGTAATTATGTATCTCTCAGATACATGCAACCTATTTTGTAATTTTTTTGACCATGACCACCTCAAAAGACAGTTCATTGTGGCTATCTTAAAAATTATTAAAAACAATATTAAGAATTATAACTCCATGTAATGATAACTTAGATCCAATTCAGTGAAAACTATTTTGACTGAAAACAGTTTGCTAGAGTTTTACATTTCTAGAAGACACTTTAATAAATGTATTGAAAAACATTATACTTCTGCCCAAAGGCATGATCCTCCTTTCCATAAAATATAAAATGAACCCTGGGTGGTTCTTACAAGTTTTTTCTCAATGCATTTGGTGTGTGGTGGGCTTGGGATTACTCACTATAAACCGTGAAGTAAACCTCCTAAGAAAGTCTTTTCCTATTTATTCTCTTTCTCTCCAGAGTCAATTTCATCAGACAACTCTCCAGAGCCACATCAACCCAATTGTTCCTCCATCTCTTTCAAAATTCCAGTTCTAGCTCCAGGTCCTTCACATTCCACTTGGACCCCATTTTCTCACATTTTTAACTTTTCTTTTTCTATTTCATGTGATTTATTCTTGTATAAATGAATGTAGCATCTAAGGCTACTTCTCACTTTTTTCTACATTAAATTCCTAAATAAGTTCTAGAGGCATTGGAGCCAAAGGAGTAATGGAAAAGTCCTCCTTGGAAGGTTGTGGATCCTGAAAGCTCATGCTTATTTATACTTTGGCATTTTTGTATTTATCACAGTGAGAGTTTAAGATTTCAGTTTAGTCCTTTTGGAAGGTGACACCATCAGGACCTCACAAGATGTCTTTACTTGCATAAATTTACCACCTTCCAGGGAAAAGCTCTTAGCTTTGTAATGAATCCTGATTTTTGCCAGTGTACCAAGAGTGCTTCTATCTCATAATCAATCACCATTGTATGAGACCTGTGTCTAAAGTCAGAATATTTAATTTATAGCAGCAATTACAATTTATAAGAGGACCAGATTCTGTGTTTGGTATACCTACTTCATTTTCAACCTGAGGAAGACCTAGGGAGAGAGCCAGATTTTACTTAGGATAATTGTTTGCTTTGTCTAGAGTCAGAACAAGGGGGTTTAAATAGTTTATTCTTCTATCCCTTCTACATGTATCATTTGGTCACTTAGTCTAAGAGAAGGGCTGTGCACGGAACTAGTGGTATGATAAATATCACACCACTGCCCTCATGTCACTTACTTTAGTGAAGGAGACATCCATAAGTAACAAATACAAAAACTAATTTTAAAGGAAAATTAGTGTTCAGTGAAAGTTAATAACTTCTGGCTGTCTGACTGTATGGCTTTTCCAAAGAAATGATATTTAAAGCTGACTTTAGCAGAAACAAGTGTGAATAGTGATGAAAACAGAGTTTGTGTGTGGCATGGTCATGGTGGTGATAGTGGAAAGAAGAGCTTTTAGGCAAGGGGACCAGCATGGCTCAGAATTCATTATGGGATTGCTGTTGTAGAGCTTGTTAAGAATTTGGGAATTTGTGTAGCAGCTACAGGAAGTTTTTTTTTTTTTTCCTGAGAGGACTCACATGATTAAATTTGTATTTTAAAAAGTTAAGTCTCCAGTGGGTAAAGAATGTGGCTGAGCATGAGGGACACTCAGTAACGCCCGTTAGCAAGGAGGCTATGGCAAAAAGTGCAGATAGAATGTAATGGTGATTTGGTTTAAGATGTTGAAAGTGGACAGCAAGACATTTAGATAGATTTCCTATGTTTATGAGGTCATATCAACAGTATTTAAGACTGATTAAGTGTGGGGGTGAATAGTGAGAGAAATAACTCTAACATTACTGGCATTGACATCTGAGTAAATGACAGCATGCAACCAGGTTTGAAGGTAAGATATTAAGTTCAGTTTTGTACCAGGTGAAACAGATTCAGGCTTCGTAAAATTGGACTACCAGTCATTTAAACCATGTAAACTCTCCTATCTCACAAAGTCAAGAAGATTGAGAGAAGAGCTCCAAGGTGGTCCATTGCTTCAGTGGCATTTACTCTTTTGTCCCAAGCTTGTAGCATCATCGGCAAATGACTACATAAATGTCATGTTCTCATTGAAGATATGAGGATGGAAAAGTTTAAACAGGCTGGCCTCTTATTCATTGCTCATCTAGAATAAGCAATCAGCAAATATTTTCCCCCAGATCACCAGGTGACTTCCATGTATGTTTCACCAGCATTGCCTGCCCTCACAGAAAAAAGATGTTTAGTTTTTGGTAGGAAAGAAGGCCATCAGAACTGGCTTAGAATAGTGCTTCTCAACCCTGTAAAACATCACACCTTTTAGTAATTGGAAATGACATTCATACACAATATAATTTACCTACATAGGTAACCTTGTAAGAAAAAGAAAATATACAGTGCCCTAATTGTAATAACATAGGAAAATAAAAGAATAGATGAATGTTCAAGCCAGATTCAAAATGAGGTGATTGGATGTTTGCAACTGTATATATAAAAATAGAGTAAATGATGTTTGTAGCAATACATTGAATCGCCCCAACTCCGTGGCGATGTCACAGCCCCACACATCTGAGCCGTATCCGTGCCATACACACAGTGAGTGGGGTTGCCATCACCTTTTCTAAAATGTTGAACAACTCTTGGTAACACTGTGAATAAAACAAACTACACTGTTTTCTTGATTAACATGCCAACTACGGTCCTGTTGGCACATTGAAAAGTGTGTGGAATAGAGTACAACTCCTTGATATGTACTTTTTTCCCCTCACTTTGCAGGAGGATGTCACAAATTCTGGCCAGCAGGATTCATATGCCATGGATGCATGTAAATAATTTTACATGTAATTTTACAATGGACTAGAAATTCCGGGACCACGCGTCCCCTCTGTTATGATCTTGGAGAGGCCCCGAAACCATGTGTCGACCGGCCTTTTATTGCCGGTTCTCTGGCACTTTACATATGAATGGTCTTCATTAACTATTCATGAACCGTAGATTTATATTAGGTGATAGACGCCCAAGATAGGGCATCAAGAGGATAGATATGCAAATGGAAAGACAATAGGCTTGGGCTGAACTCGGGTTTGAGGAAGCTAGGCATGCATTATCATTTGTTCTTTTGACCTAGGGAGAGATTTTTAGCAAGAGCAAGGTTTTATTTTAAATCTAAGGAACATGCCAGTCTGATTTCCCCACAGGAAATTACGCTACCCGACTTGTGGGTCCAGGCATGCCAGCTTATGTTCCACAAGAGACCATGCTCTTATTAGACATGAAAACATAGGGCTACAATTCCCCTCTGTGAAAGCATGAAATTCCCTATAGGACACTCCCTTGATGCGACCAACCTATGTCAATAATTCCCTTAATCATTACAGCAAGCAGATTCCCAGGAAAAATACAGTGTAATTGATGTATTATAGGTCACAGTAGAAATGTAAGATCAACTGAAGGTGAAGAAAGATTGATTTTGCAGATTTTGAGTGGCACCTGGTACATTCACACATACCACCTGGAGCTGATACAGACATTCACTACAAAGCTACATTAAAAGTCACCCTGAACTGATTTTCATTATGTGTTTGACCTTGAGGCATCTGATTAATTCCATTCAGGATAACGCTAATTGTAAGGATACGGTTTCTTTGGGAATTCTTGCCCGATACCTTAAGCACTGAGGAAATGTATGCCACTGAGTTCAAGTGCATTTGTTTTTTTTTTTTTTTTAAAAAAAAAAACACTTTTAATTCATAGTTTAAGGACTTTCAATGAAATATCTGATTTATTCTTTTGGATCTCTAATTTTTTTCATTTGAGTTCATTTTCTTTTAAAATATTTGCCCCTAGATTTTGCCATTTTCTGCCGAATGAAAAAGACTTCAACTTCTGTTTCTTATTCATTTTAATCTAACTCAGTAAACATTTTTGTTGATGCCTACTTGGCCATTGGAAATTAAAAGTTAAAAGTAGTTAATCTTTTCATATGTCTCTGGGCCCTCTGTATGTCCTCTTTCAAAAGTGTCTGTTCATGTCTTTTGCCCATTTTTTAATTGGGTTTTTTGTCTTCCTGGAGTGGAGTCATATGAGTTCTTTATATATTTTGGAGATCAAACCCTTGTCCAAGGTATCATTGGAAAATATATTTTCCCATACAGTTGGTTCTCTTTTTATTTTAATACTGTTTTATTTAGCCCCACAGAAGATTTTATTTTGATGAGGTCCCATTTGTTTATTCTTTCCTTTATGTCCCTTGCTCTAGGGGACATATCATTAAAGATGTTGCTGCATGTAATGTCTGAGATTTTCCTACTGATTTTTCCTCTAGGACTTTTAGGGTGTCGCGACTTATATTTAAGTCTTTTATCTACCTTGAATTTATTTTTGTGTATGGTGTAAGTTGGTGGAAAACAGTATGGAATTTCCTCAGAAAACTAAAAATGGAACTGCCTTTGACCCAGCAATTCCACTACTGGGATTATACCCTAAGAGCACTGAAACACCAATTCAAAAGAACCTATGCACTCCAATGTTCATAGCAGCACAATTTACAATAGCCAAGTGCTGGAAACAACCTAAGTGCCCATCAACAAATGAGTGGCTCAAGAAACTATGGTACATTTACACAATGGAATTCTACGTAGCAGAGAGAAAGAAGGATCTTATAGCCTTTGCAACAGCATGGATGGAACTGGAGAGCATTATGCTAAGTTAAATAAGCCAGGCAGTGAGGGACAAATACCATACGATCTCACCTTTAACTGGAACATAATCAACAAAAGAAAAAAGCAAGAAAAACATAACCAGAGACATTGAAATTAAGAACAATCTAACAATAGCCAGAGGGGAGGGAGGAGGGGACTATAGGGAGGAGGGTTTTCAGGAACCACTATGGAGGACACATGGACAGAACCAAGGGGGAAGATGGAGGCAGGGAAGGGAGGTGGGTTTGGAAGATGTGGAGGGAGGTGAGGGGAGAGGATGCAGACAACTGTAATTGAACAACAATAAAGTAATATTTTAAAAAATGTACTGAATCTTGAAAATAGTTAACTAAAACCACAATAAGTTTAATTGGTATAATGAAGGTTGGTTTCATGAAAGTTTACATGTTTTACTTTTTCCCTCTACAACATGAAAGGAATACATTTTTCTTTATGACCTGCTTTTCCATCTTCATGGACAGCCTAATAAGAGAAGGCAGACTAATTTTGAAAAACAGATTGGTAATATTAGTCACCATTCATATTACATTTTGCATTTAAGGTAAATTAGAATTATTTCACCAGGTCAAGCAATTTTAAATAGCAAATACAAATAGATGTTGAAGAATGGATTAAATTAGTTGTTTTTATTGTTTTTCATTTTGAGTCTTTTTAAAATTATTTTATTTAAGCATCTTATCAAGTATAGTTGTCTGCATTTACCCCCTCACCACTCCCCTCCACCCCAGCCATCATCACCTTCCTCCCCTGCTTCTACTCTCCCGCTTGGTTTTTTCCATGTGACCTTTGTAATTGTTCCTGAAAACCCTTCCCCCCCCCATTATCTCCTCCTACTTCCCCTCTGGTTATTGTCAAATTGTTCTTAATTTCAATGTCTCTGGTTATATTTTGCTTGCTTTGTTTTGTTGATTAGGTTCCACTTAAAGGTGATTTTAAGTCTTTTAGTGAGGCCAAAAGAAACAGCTGGGGAGCGAGACAGACCGAGCAACCCAGGGTCCCAGCTCAGGGAAATACAGACTTAAACCACTGATTTAAGGAACTCCCAGCCTCACAGGAGAGTTCGTTGGAGAGACCCACAGCATCATGGAATGTTCACAAGCCTGCCCATGTAGGAATCAGCACCAGAAGGGCCCAACTTGCTTGTGGGGGTGAGGGGTGAAGCGACTGAAATCCAGCAGAGAGTGGAGCGAGCGCCATTGTTCTCTCTCAGATCCCTATCCCATATACAGCCTCACAAGGCAGGGACATGGGTTGCCCCACTCTGGTGAACACCTATGGCTCTGCCACTTAAAGTAACAGGCATGTCGAGGAAAAAAAATGACCCAAATAAAAGAACAGATCAAAGCTCCAGAAAAAATACGACTAAGCAATGAAGAGATAGCCAATCTATCAGATGCACAGTTCAAAACACTGGTAATCAGGATGCTCACAGGATTTGTTGAATTTAGTCGCAAATTAGATGAAAAAATGAAAACTATGCTAAGTGAAATAAAAGAAAATGTACAGGGAACTAACAGTGATGGGAAGGAAACTGGGACTCAAATCAATGGTGTGGACCAGAAAGAGGAAAAAAACATTCCATCAGAAAAGAATGAAGAAACAAGAATTCGAAAAAATGAGGAGAGGCTTAGGAACCTCCAGGACATCTTTAAACATTCCAATATTCAAATTATAGGGGTGCCAGAAGGAGAAGAGGAAGAGCAACACATTGAAAACAAATAATGAAGGAGAACTTCCTCAATCTGGCAAAGGAAATAGACTTCCAGGAAGTCCAGGAAGCTCAGAGAGTCCCAAAGAAGTTGGACCCAAGGAGGAACACACCAAGGCACATCATAATTACATTATCCAAGATTAAAAATAAGGAAAGAATCTTAGAAGCAGCAAGAGAAAATGGGACAGTAACTTACAAAGGAGTTCCCATGAGACTGTCAGCTGATTTCTCAAAAGAGACCTTACAGGCAATAAAGGGCTGGAGAGAAGTATTCCAAGTTATGAAAGGCAAGGACCTACATCCAAGATTACTCTATCCAGCAAAGCTTTCATTTAGAGTGGAAGGGCAGATAAAGTGCTTCTCAGATAAGGTCAAATTAAAGGAGTTCATAATCACCAAGCCCTTATTATATGAAATGTTAAAGGGATTTTTCTTGGAAAGGGAGGACGAAAAAGTATGAACAGTGGAATGACAGCAAACTCACAGTTATTAAAAACCACACCCAAAACAAGAACAAAAGCAAACTAAGCAGATAACTGGAGCAGGAGCAGAAACACAGA
>PVJI01007580.1:0-77311 GCA_004026765.1 Micronycteris hirsuta
CGAGGAAGGTGAGCCAGCCACAAAGACAAACACCGCACGATTCCACTTACATGGGCCGCTGGGAGCAGCTCTGCACGGCTTCCCGGCTCCCCTCGCTAGGCCTCCTATTTCCTTCCCCGGGGGGCTGTGCAGAGCAGCCTTGCTGGGGGGGCAGGGCTTGGGGAGGAAGGAGGGCTCTCCCGGGGCCCTGCTCCGAGGCTGCCTTTCCACCAACTCTACCTTGTTGGATGATCACAGGGCGTCCCCACAGTCACGAGGGAGCGCTGAGCTCAACCAGAAGCTGATCGTTGCTTTTTTAAATCTGCGAGACTGCAAGGCATACAAAGAATCCCACTGGGGAACAGGGCACTCCCTTGAGGACAGCGCGGGTCGCCCCAGGAGTGGGTGTATCAAATGTGCAGCGCTGGAAGCAGGGGCGCGGCCCCCGCGGCCGGGCAGTCGGAGTCCTGGCTCCATGGCTCTGCCACGCACTAGCTGTGTGGTCTCAGGTGAGCGACTGCACCTCTCTGTGCCTCGGCCCCGCATCTGGGAAACGAAGACAACAGTGGCTGGTAGAGAGAGGGCTGGGGGTTAGGTAAAGCGCCCCACGGGAAGGGACAGCACATTCCTGGTTTCCCCCTTATGATCCTGAAAGGTGTAACCTTCTGGCAGGTCCGATGCTTGATGCCCGAGGTGCCTCTGAGAGTAAAGCCTCAGGTTCTCAGAGACTCGGGCGAGCCCATGTCAGTCGGGCTGGCTTTGTCTCTGCCCGTCTCTCTCTGTCACGCAGCGCTCATGTTCATTCATTCATTCATTGGCCCGGCTGTAGCAAGCAAGCACTGTGCTTGCTGAGGGCACGGACGGGAACTACCTAAAGCACAGTCTCCCAGGGCCAGGCTGAATAATGGCCCCAAAGATGTCCACGTCCTAATTTCTGGACCCTGTGAATATGTGACCTTGCACAGCAGAAGGTGCTCTGCCCAGGTGATCACACTAAGGATTCTGAGACGGGGAGATTATCCACGGTGATCCGGGGGGGGCCTGATGCACAAGAGGATGACAGAGAAAGGTGCAGTGACGCCAGGGCAGAGGTCACAAAGCTGGAGGAAGGGGCCGCGGGACGAGGAACTCAGGCAGCGCCCAGAAGCTGGCCGAGGCGAATGGCCATCTCCCCTGACGCCCCCAGAAGGCAGGCAGCCCTGCAGCATCGTGATCACGCCCCGCTTTGCTCATTTCTGATTTCTGGGGATAACGAGTTTGTGCTGTTTTAAGCCACTAAGTTTGTGATCATTTGTCACAGCAGTGATAGGAGACAAATGCTTCCCTCCCGTGCCCGCGGCAGGCCACTTGTTGGTTTTCTTCAGAGCAGGCGCCTCTTCTTGTGATGGCGCCCTCGTCATAGTCTGTCTTCCCCTCTGCACTGTCCCGCACCGCGTGGCCCCTGCTGGGCACGATCACCGCACAGAGACGCCGCTCGGGGAATGGCTGCTTAGTAAGCGAATGGATGTCCTGTCCCCGCCCTGAAGGAGTCCTGCAAGCAGTGCACCACCCCGCTCTCGGGGGTGCCGGCCCGCGGGCTGGGGACACGAGAGTAACCGCACTGCCTGCCGTATGTCCAGTGTGCGCTCGGCTGGGCACGGTGCTAAGCACGCCCTTGAAAGCAGGCCTTCATTCACACCTGCCGGCAGCCCTGCAGAAGACGAGGTGCAGGCCCAGACTAAGTGAGAGGAAGTAACTTCCCCCTTCGTGTGGATGGGTCGTTAATTTATGCGCAACTGTCTGGCGTCTCTGAAGTTCATTTGATTTCTATTGTGACAAAGTGCAGCCCCATGATTTCTAAGGCCCGTGAGGGCTTTCACATTCTCACCGATTGTCCTCCTCCTCATCACCATCGCCATCGTCACCATCATCATCTTCATCCCACATCTTACTATAGCACCTAATACACATGACAGGCTGTGAGGGTTACAAAGAGGTAACCTTTAATAATGATACTACTAATAATAATATATTACTATGACTGCATGATTGCCAGCATTTATCGAACCCCACGCTCTTCCAGACACGATCACATTTAATTCACACGACCGCCCCATGGGGTAGGTGTTAATTATCCCCATTTCACAGATGGGGGCACTGAGACTCAGGGAGGTCGACCCGTTGCCCAGCAGGGAGGGGAAACTGGGGACTCGAAAGCAGATTCATCCGCCATCAAAGGCTGTGCGACCAACCACTTCGCTCTCCAGCCTCCCCAGCTGCAGGGTCAAGGCCGTGCACTTGTGAGTTGCCACAGGAGACACGCAGAAATGCCAGCTCCTCCCACGCAGGGCTCGGAGGCCAGGGTGTGGGGACACAGAACTCCCACTGAGATGCGGGAGGTGGCCCGGCTCCTGACGGGTGGCAGGTGATCCTGCAAGTGCGTTGCTTGTGAACACGGGCCACGGGCCACTCGGCGAACGGCCCTGTCTGCCCGAGCAGGGACGCTCAGCTCTAATTCCTCGGCTGGCTGTGCCCCGACGAGCCGAGTTCTAGACGCTGCGACCTCTGTGCTGGCTGCTCTGACAGTGCAGAGCCCTCTCTGCTGTGGGGCGACAGGCGGCGGCGGAGGGGCTCACGGGGACGGCGGCCCGGTAACGGGCAGACACAGCGCATCTGGGAGACCGGCAGGCACAGCTGGACATCTCTGGGCGAGGGCAGCGGGGAGCCACTGCGGCCAAGAGGCTGCTGAGACCTCGTGAATCCGGCCCCTGTGAGGGCTTCGCCGAGGAGCTGGGAGATGCCAGGAAGCGCTTGCACCCAATGGGGGGAACATGGAGGGAGGTGTGAGAGGACACCAACCAGCCCAGTGCGTCCCCTCGTTGGGTTCTGCGCCAACTTATCCGCTACCTCATGGGCACTCTCAGACAACACAGGTCCCTCTCGGGGGTTCGAATCCCCCTCTACCAAGTGAGGGAGCCTTTCAGTGAGAGTTCTCTAAGGACACTTCGATCTGTGAATGTTTATGGCTCTGTTAAGCCAGAGGCATCAAGTTAAAAGAGCAAACTTGGAACTCAGATTTTTTTTTTTTAAATGATTTTGTTTCTGGAGTTACTACTCAATAGCTGGGTGACCTCAGGCAAGTTACTCTGCCTTTCTGAATCCTGTTTTTCCCTCCTGTAAAATACACATACTAGTAGCTCCTGCCTCATAGGGCTGTGGGGGTTCAGGGGGGCTAATGGCTGGGAAGGGTCAACCTTGGGCTGCAACCTGAGAGCGCTCAGGGAATGGGGCCGCCGTGGTGGTCATGGTCAGGAAGCCATGGGCCAGCTCTGCTCTGTGCCGCCAATTTCTTCTCTTTGGGAAAATGGGGGAATGTTAGACTCCAGGAAACTGCAGAGCGGAATGTGGAACGAGGGAAAGAAAGCACCTGGATGTCTCTATTACCACTGATTGGAGCCGAAAATAAAACTGAAATTCAGCGAGAAAGGCAGGCGTGTGAGTCACTGGGGAAACGAGCCCTCCGCCAGCCACCACGTCCTGCGGGTTGTCTCTCCACGGCTTCCTGTCCTTGTCACGGTGACCCTCCTCTGCCGTGGGCTGGGCACCTCCCCTCCGCCTCCCGCTAATTGCAAAGCTCTCCAAGCTGGCCCTTCAGCCTCTTCAACTCCTCGCTGCCAGGTCCTGGCACTCAAGGCAGCGTTTTCTACATCGTCCCCCTGAGCCCAGGCCTCTCACAGCTCGCAGAGTTCCCAGGTTGACACCCCAAGCTCCTCCAGGTTCAGGTCCCAGGCTCTCACCATCCAGCCAGGCTTCCCCAGGCCACAGGCAGCCTCGCTCACTTCCTGCCTCAAACTGCTCCTTTAAACCTAATGAAATAATCCATGGACTCGTTCATTTATCAGCCAACAAAAAAACCCCAGAATTTCTATGAAGCATAAAGTCTAGGGAGCTTGGCATGGCCCTGGTGCCCCATGGGTGGCTGCTCTCTGGTCTGGCGCCCATGACAGACATTACTAATAGATCACCGTACATTTTATTTACCAGGCCTGGACGCTGCCTCGGAATTCTCAAAGCAATTCCTCAGGCAGCCTCTGCTCAGCAACTGAGGTGGCACAACCCACATGGCATCTTCAGGCAGTGGGGTCAGACAGATGGGGGTTCCCGCCCCACCTCGGTGCCAACACTCACCCCTGCACGACCTCAGATGCCCATTCTAGGCGTCTACACCCTCAGTGTTAAAATAAGGTCAATTCTTTTGACCTCACAGGGCAACTGGGGATTTGAGCTCAGGACTCCCACAGTATAATATTTGGGGTTTTCTTGCTGCCCTTCTGTACACACACACACATACACACACACACACACGTGCGTGCGCATGTGCATGCTCAGCTGCCTTACTGCCTCAGGTCGGGGTAGGGGTGGTGCAACAGGAAAGCCAGAAAGATGTTCAGTTTACTGGGCCTCCAGGGCCTCAGTTTAGAAGATCATCCTGTGCTCCAAACAACAGCTTTCAAAGAACCGAGGAGGAGAAGGCAGGATAAAGCTTCTCTACACCCGGGTGAAGGGAGAGGAGAACAGGGATGCTGGCGGCCCTGAGGGCTGGAGGAAAGAGAACCCTAAGTCCGTGCGGCGGGGAGAATGCAGCCGAAGCACAGGCTGGGCCCCGGGCTTCCTCTGGGTGCAGCCCAGCCCTCGAGCAGCAGAGATGTCTAGGAAGACTGGCTGGGACAGCCGCCACCCACGGCGCCCAGGCTGGGCCCGGTGCCCAGAGCAACGCCAGCTCCTGAGCACCGAGGCCTAGGTGTGGGGCAGGCAGGAGGCACGGCGAGTGTCCAGGAGGGATGGGATGAGGTCTCCACGCCCACCAAGGGGGAGGAGGACAGTGGAACCCTGGGTGTGCTGGCTTCTCCCATCTCGGTCGGCTAGAAGGCGGCTTCCAGGTTCCTTCAGGAACAAGAGACTCCAAAAATCTGCCCAGGTCGACAGTCTGGGGTTGGTGGCCTACGTGTCCCTGGCTGTGCGTCTCCGGGTGGCTCCTGCTGCTGACCCGCTGACAGCCCAGGAAGACGCCGATGCGCAGAACAGACCCGGCGGGGGGGGGGGGGTTGCAATGTTACAATGCTGGTGCCTGCCCCTCTTTACTGAGCCACCGGGGAGCATTAGGGTCACGCTCAGTACTTACATTTTCCCTATGTCTCATGGCCACCCTGGGAGGGAAGCCTTGTCCCTCACGTTACCGATTAGCAAAAAGCTGTGACAGAACCTGCTCACAACCAGCCAAGTAAGGGGTGGAGCCACCTGCGAGGGCAAAGCACCTAGCTGTCACCTGTCACTATACCTGCCACCTGTCACCTAGTTGTCATCTGCTCTGTACTGTCGTGGCTTAAGGCACCTGCGCACCTTTTCCATTCCCTGGGTCAGTTTAATCACCATGCAAATGCCCTTGAATCATTTTCATAAATGACACGGCTAAAGCCTCCTCTCACCTCTTATCTCTTCTGCAACACCCACATCACTTCGACAGGGCTCAGTCTGCACATCTGGAACGTCGCTGAGACGGACCAGCTCAAAGGTGCCAAACCCGTGGAACCTGGATCGTCACCGCCGCATCCGCGCCCGAGGCCGCCGTCCGCAATGACGCGCAGACCTCATGTCCACGGAACCCAGACGTGGCCCCAGAGTCCTTCTGAAACAGGACACCATGGCCGATGAGCCAGAAGTGGGCACAGGCGAAAAAGGGGACGATGAGCAAGGACAGACTGCCCGTTGTAAACGGGGTGATGGGGATAGAAGCACAGCAGAGGGAACACAGGCGGGAACCCTGTTGGCACTGTGCACGCGCCTGGGGCTGCCAGATTTATTGCAGGGGTCACTTGGGAAGGTGTACGAATGTCTGAGCACTGAGCTGTACACCTGAAACCCACACCATACCAAATGTCGACTGTAACTTAAAAATACATTTGAAAAGTGGAGGCACGGGAAGTGAATCCTGTTTGCCACTGCTGGGAGAGAAGGTGCCCAGGGTCCTCATGCTCTGACACCCTGTGAGGCCGTGTGGCAGCGAGCGCTGGACGCGTCCAAACGGACTCGGCCACTCGTACCGGGGGCCAGGGAGCCCGTCTCTAGGCGTCTGTTTCTTCACCCGAGTCATTGAGCTCCGGGGTCCCATCTGGTTCCAGGAACCGGGATTCATGACCGACCACCTGATGGGGCCTGGGTGTGAATGATCTCACTGGATCTGCCTCCCAGGCCACGGAGACATCATCTGGGAGGAGCGACACCCACCTTCTTAGGAAGGTGTCCCTGTGAGGCATCTGAATGACAACAGAAAGTGCTGCTGGAGACAGGGCTCTAGGGAATCACAACATAATCCCATAAACTCGGGATCCAAAGGGCCTCCCAAGTTAGAGGGGTCATGTGTACCTAACCCCGGAGACCCCTCCAAACTGTGCCCAGTGAGAAGTTGCCAAATCTCTGCTTGTGTGCCTCCAGGGACAGAGAGATCCCTACTTCCCAAGGCAGTCCCCAAGCCTTCACTGGACACGTCTGAGTATCTGAAAGCTTTGCCTGATGTGCTGGCACTTCTTTACTGCAATGGACTCCTGTGCTCGCTGCTCCCTAACTGCAACGGACCCCTGTGCTCGCTGCTCCCTAAGCGAGGTGGTCCTGCGTATCCACGCCCTGCACGTGCCGTGGGCTTTCTGTGTCCACACCCGTGCAGCCTGGACGTAGCCACGCAGGCGCCGTTTGCCCACCACGGTGGGCAGTGGAAGCACTGAGGCGGCTGAGGGTCTGGGTCCTGGGGCTTTGGGTCTGGACCTCAGCTTTCTGTGACCTTGCCTCAGGGACTTCCCTGAACCTGAACTGCTTCCGCGGGGAGCGGGAGAAATAACAGTCCTTGACTCAGGAGATGGTTACAAGCACTAAGCTGGCTCACACATGCAAAGTACACACAGGAAATGCTCAGTTAATATTAGTTATTAGTGCCCGTCTTTCTAGAGCGTATTTCTGTTCATGTCAACCACAGAAATCACTTCCCAGCGGCATTTCTAAGCAGCATCCCCGGAAGCACCTGTGTCATTTTTAGAGCGGGACGAAGACCCGGGTGTGACGGGGACCGGGGAGGTGTGGCAGGAGGGCGGCACACCCGAGCAGTGACTGGCCAGGGACCAACAGCCATCCCTCCCTCCAGACTCAGGAAATCAAATTTAGTGCAGAGAAGGTAAAATGCTGGCCTCACAGAAAACACCAGGCACACCTATGAACTTGGAAGAAACTCGTTATTTTATATTTTTTTCTTTCCCATTTAGGGCTGCTTATCCCAGAGCACTTAAGAGCTCATTGCGGGCAAAGCAAGCAAGCTGGTAATGAGCTTTCTGAATGCCTCCCGACTCCGGCAGGGATCAGAGAGGAAGCGCAGGCTGTTGGGGAAAGGCAGCGAACACTGCTTTGATTCCCTGTGAGCTCTTCTAAGTCCTGGCCCAGCAGGTCTTCCCGCCTTCAAGCAAGAAGCCAAATCTGCCAAATCCGGCTCTGAGTGGGGGATGAGGAGCCTTCAAATCCCAAGAAACCTCTGCAGGGCTGTTTGAAGAAGCTCTGCCTTCACTTTATCATGCCAGAGAGCCCAGCAGAGCTCAGCGAGGAACAGAGCCCTAGGGGAGGTTTGCTAGACCCAGGAGGTGCCATTAACTGGCGGCTTTCCTGGGCTGGGCCAGCGGGGTGGCTTCACGGTGACAGGGTGTGCATGCAGAAAATGCCGGCACGCATCTGGTGACGCTGGTAAAAGGTGGGGCAGGTCCAATATCTGAAGGTAAATGGGCACGGCCATTTTTCTGGCCTCTCTGGGGCTGTTTTGGGTACTTTTTCCATTGTTGAGTCTCCAGATGTGATCCACGGACCCTCTTCATCGTAACTGCTCAGAGTGATTTTATAAAATCCAGGTTCCTGGTTGGTTCCCCAGGCCTGCCAAATCAGGCTCGCGGGGCGACGCCTAGGATGTTCTGTACTTAACCCGCTCCACAGGTATTCCTCCAGCTCGTTAGGGCTCTAGAGCCACTGCAGGTAGATACAGAAATAGCTGCTACGTATTCAATCTGTTCTGAGGCTGCGGTGGCTCTCAGAGCAGACAGGCCGTGCCTAGGAAGGCAGTGAACATGGATGGAAGGAGAACAGAGGTCGGACAGATTCATACCTGCGGTCTAGTCCCAGCCAGTTGTTGAATGCTGTGGAGTACCGGGGTGGCTTGTCACCCAGCACTACAGGGACCATTGCTGACTGATACACTTAACTCTGGCCCTTTCCAAATGAGCTCGGTGGGCTCCACTCCAGGCTCTCTTTCAGTTCCTGGAACTCACCCCGCTTGTTCTCACCTCAGGGCTTTTGCTCTTGCTGTTGCTTCTACCTGAAATCTCAGTCTATTCATCACCACCCCTTCCTCAATATTCGTATTTTAGCTACACTGTCCTGTCCTCAAGAGAGATTCTCCGTGGCCAGTCTAAGTGGACCCCTCGCCCCCATCCTTCCTTACATCTTCCTGGGCACTGATCACTTTTTGAAACATCCTGTCCATCTCCTTTTTTAAGGTACCTTATCGGTCCTGTTCATTGCTGGGTCCTCATCGCCTGGAACACGGCCTGGCATATTACATGTCTGGTGAATGAGCACACGCACCGGTTACCCTGGCTCCACACATCTTGGGGAACCATGCTCGCTCCGGGGTGACTCTTTCCATGGCTTGTGATCCGTGGCGCTCAGATCTCTGTCCGGCTTTCCATAATTCTCAGCCGCCTCTTAGCCTCCCCCAGTGTCTACGAGATTCCTCTAGCTCTCTTCCCGCCCTTCTCCCTCTGATGGAACCTTCAGTGTGTGGCCCCAGTGTGTGCAGCACCATGTGCCCAGCACATAGTGGGCACTCCAGGCTCAGTTGTTGACTAAATGAATAAATAATATAACATACGCTTGATCCTAACCACTCCACAACTAGCAATCTACCCAAAGAGGTGATTACACTTGTACAGAGTTGTTCCCTGAGATTTTTTTAGGATAGCACAATATTGTAAACAACTGTGAACAAGTCGGTCTCAAGGGAACTGATAAATATGTTGTGACGTGGAATGACGTGGAGTTTGCAGCCAATACAAACAAAGCTCTTGATTTGTGTGCATTTAGGTGACTTTCAACTTCTTTGGAGTGCTGTAAGTAACGCTGCAGTGGACATCCTTGTTCTTAAATCCACAGGCTCATCTCTGATATGTCCTTGGGAGAGGTCCCCAGGATTGGGATTGCTGGGTCATTGGACATGAGCTTTTCTTAAAAAGGTCCTACTTTTTCCAAATATACCATGTGGTCTTCTAACACCAATCAACAAAGTTACTTAGAGCACCTGAGAGGACACTGTTTCTTTAACCCTTTTTAATCAGATGGAAACAGCATTGACCTGGAGTTAGAGTTAACCAGGGAGACGCTCCATATGAAAGGATTCACTTAGAGTGAAGACAATGGCATCAGATGAGCTCTGACATTCACACACAACAGACACGCAAATGGATTTCTCATTGCTCCAGCTTTTGACTCAGTGTATCCAGGCAACAGAAGTCTGGATTTAATAACAGATGTTCGCTGCATAGCAATCACCGTATAATGCCAGGGTAGACTAAAACAGCATTTTATCAACCAATAAATGTGCTGTTTGCTTTATTTTACCATGTTGTTCTTTAGTTCCCTTCAAAACCGAGAGGACAGATTGAGTCACTCGGCATCTGCTGGGAGCAATATGCTTGGCTTCATTTAAAATGAAAAAGCAGGTCTGTGTTTACATTTTGCACCAAAGCCTGGAATCTGATGTGCTAACATTCCCAACGGGGCTGGCCGGAAGGGCTTTCAGGAAAATCCCAGGGGAGCTGAGACCGAAGTGGGGGGTCGGTCACCCTTCTGGGAAAGACATATGGTGGCCCTTCCTTCAATCAGCCCCACCAGAGGGAGGTCCAGATTTCCCTCACCTGTAGGCCCAGCATTGGCAAAAAGACTCCTGCTGGGTTCCTTCCCCATAGCCAGCAGCTTTGAAACAAGAGTCTACTCTGAAAAGGCCAATGTTTGAATAACAATCTATGTGTGTGACCTGTGAATTTATGAATACACACAGGATTTTCTGAGGGGAAAAACTTCCACAGGGGTAGCCAGGAAGAACGGCACTTTGAGTCCATCCAGGTTGACCGAGATGAGGTTGGAAAGAGAGAAGGGAGCTAACATTTGCTAAGCGTGTACTGAGCCAGGTACCAGGCCAACTTTTTACATCATCTCATTGGATGGTCACGGCACTGGCCTCACGTCAGTGGCAGGGACAGGAGCTTGGAGAGTCGAAGTCACCTGACTGGCCCAGGCCACGCCCCATCCATGAAACTGGGTAGACTTTTGTTACAATAGTAGCCGACAGGGTGTGACGGAGGAGGTTAGATCACAAATCGGTGATACAACTCCACCTCACTTGCTGAAATGCTCGCCCTTGAAGCCTGTGGCTGCCATGTCAGCTGTCTGGCCGCCCTGAGTCACCATCTACTCTGAGGCCCAAACAAGGAGCCAACGGAGCAGCTGTGCAGGCAGAAAGCAAGGCTCCTTCCTGCCTGAAGCTCACATCTGACCAACCGGCACCGCTGCGCCAGGCATGTGACTGAACCGTCCAGAAAGTGCCCCTTTCAGGCCATCCTCCCCTGCCCCCACCGCTGACTCCGCATGGAGCAGAGACCAGCCGTCCCTGCTAATCCCTGCACAAGCTGCAGACCTGTGAACAGAATGAACTTTTTGTTGTTTTCAGGTATTACATTTGGAGTGATTTGTTACACAGCAACACTAACTGATACACTGGGGAACCCAGAAGATGCCCCAAAGATTTCACTCACTCTCTAATCTTCAGGGACCAGGGAAAACTCTTCAGCAGAAGCAAAAGTGTTTTCTGTATAACACAGTGAACTATTAAGAAGAAAAGACTACACAGAGCAGGAGTAGAGCGGAGTTTTCAGACACCTCTGACAATCAATACGGAGTCACTGTCGGCCATGACGTATGTCGAGTGCTGTCAAGATTGAGGTAAGGAGGTGTACCGGGAACGCCCTTAGGAGGGACCTCGAACACCCAAAATTACAAGTCTGCTCTTGGATAAGGACTCCGTCTGGGTGGGACCCGTCTGTCCGCCGTGGACTGTATGATGAACTCAGAGCTCCGACCACCCACACTCGAGCTTGGCTGTACCGGGGATCACACTCGGAGTCCTGCCGGACTTCCACCCCACCGGACATGGGCGGCCACCGCAGCCACCGGCTTGAGACCGTTGCCCACCTTTGCACCTGCGGGTACTGCCAGTGACTGGAACTTCACGCCGGACACTCCCTCTGCTGGGAGTCGCATAAGCTCCCCCTCTCAATGTGTAACCCACGTGTGCCTCTACTGGCTTACTGGGGAGTCTCCCCGAACCACCTGGCCTCGTGGGAAGACTTTTGGGATGCTGCCTTACTCGTGACAAAGAGATCGATTTTTGTTAGTGTTCCTCTCTCACTCCACTGCCCATGCCCACACAGGAAAGTCAAGCGGGCATTATACTTCTAAAGGCCTTTCGAGGATAATGGTCCAGAGGGGAGAGGATGGAGGGAAAGTGGGCTGAGGGGGCATGAGGGCAGCCCGGGAGGGGCAGCGCTGAGACCCTCGCAGCAGCAGAGCCTAAGGGATGGGCAGCGGGGCCAGTGCACGGAGCGCGATGCAGACTCAGGAGCAATGCTGAAGCTGGTCCCTGTCCTAAAATGAGAACCTGGCTCCGACTTAAGCTTTGGGCTCTCTCGCAACACCCTCTCCCCTCGGATTAGGGTAAGGACCTCCCCAAATACCTGAGACTGGATTTTCTGCCAGATGGCAGGTGGTGCCTGAGGCAGAGCACACTAATTTAGAGATGGAATGTAATTGATTTTTCTCGCCTCCGTGCCTCCTCCTTAAACTTGAATAACATATGCTCTTTTTAATAGGGAAAAATTTCAATAAGCGTTGACTCAAATTATTTTTATCATAATGTTACTTAATATATGCACACATAAAGCTAGGTATAAAATCCTTATGCTTATAGCTCTTATGGCACTATAAAGCTGAAACAAATTTCCAAATTAAACACAAATAAGACTGCAAACCAATAAACTTCAGATTAACGCCATCCGTTTAGTGAGCAGCGGCATGGCTGGAAGTGGGATCGCAGCGCGCCTCCGGTGCGGAGCTGATGCCGGCCCGTTTTGTGGGGCCTGCCCAGCTGCCTTCGGCTGCGACGGGCCAGGTCCCTTGTCCCCTCTCTGCTGGAACAACTAGGAACATGTATGTGTTCTCCTGCAGGAGCCCTAGATACCGGAATCCCTCTCTCCTTATTTTTTCCCTATTAGTGCATGACACTAACAGGAAAAGCCCCAAACAAAATCATCGGGGCTCCCCACTCAGCTGGAAGCCCAAGGGCACAAGTGGACTCTGTGGACGTCCTAAACTGACCAGCTCAGGCACCTAACGCGGCCGCACAGGACGGTCTGGCACGAACACTGCACATCAGAAGGGAGTCACGGCACAGTCATGGCCCGGGACGGCATCTTTCTCCACAGAGGTCAATCGTGTACCTTAGCTGTATGTTGTCTTTTGGCATCGATGACAGTGACAGCATGCCTGTGGAATGTCAGAGTGACCCCCCATCTTCAAACCCCTCAGGGAGCAACCTCCCCGCAGAGCACGAGGCCAGAGAACCCCTCGCTGCCACCGTGTTCTCCCACGGGCCGTCCCCACGTGAACCGTTAACTCTCCTGTCCCCGCCGATGTGAAAGAAGCGTGGGTCTCTCCATTTTACTCTGTACCCAGTCTCAGAGACTCCCCACGCCGCCTCTTCCCCTCCCTCATCTGCCACCAGTGGATCCCATGTAGCCCCCTGTCTGCTCCTTTGACCTGCGTGTGCACAGTAAGCGGTAAAACCGCCCCTTTCCGGAGCGCTTTCTCAGTCCGTTGAGATTTTGTTTCCCAGCCATTGTCGTCAGTTTGGCTCAAATAAACACGTAAGAATTCCCTACAGGCTTGGACATGTGTTACGTCGACCACACTAAAGGCACAGCGCGTGGTTCAGGGGTCCATGAGCCTACCCTGTCAAGGGCCAGAGAGCAGGGCTGCTCGGCGTTGCTGGCCCCCGGCCCCTGTTACAACGGCCCCTCTCTGCTGTCTCACTGCAAATGCAGCAGAAGGTGAGGTGCAAGCATATCAGCGTGGCTGCGGCCCCACACACTTCACTGGACACTGAAATGGGGATTTCATAAAGTTTTCATGTCATGCAACATTCTTCTTCTTTTGATCTTCCCCCCACTCGGGGACTGGACACTGCAGAAGCCATTCGCGGCTCACGGGCTGCACAAAGCCAGGCTGGGCCCTGATCCGGTCCCTGGGATGTGGTTTGAAGACTCTTGGCACCGACCGAGCGGAGGTGATTACAACGGATGATCTGGACTATTCAATTGCGGTTTCCATTATTATTACTTAAATGAAAAGTTTTATATTTAAGAAAGAAGCTACCCTTGAGAATTCACGGGCCCTAGGGAGTATCTCCAAGGATCTGGGTTTGCGAGGCTGGAGCATCTCCAGAGAGCAAGCGCCAGGGCTGCTCGGCAGGAAATGGGAAAACGAGCAAACGAGCGAGCAGCTCCCTCCCCGGGAGCAGGCAGGCGAGCCACACAGCAGGCGCACACGAACAGCTCCAGCCATACACCCACAGACCGTCCACAGAGGCTTTGTGGTCACTGCAGTTCCTGCCAAAAGAACCTGTTCCTTGCCCAGCCAGTGTGGAAGAGACGATGGGGGTGCATGGGGCTGGCAGGAGAGGCTGGGCCTGACCTTGAGCTGCCCGCTCTGCTTCTTTGCTGATTAGCTCTGTGGCCTTGGGCTTCACCTCTCCCTGCTCCATTGAATTCCTGTGTCAAGTGGGCATGTGGCTGCCCAGGCTCCTTGCCCTTTTCCTCTCCAAACACATCAGAGGTGTCACGAGGCTGAAATGAGGGAGGGGACATGATGTGCTTGGCACGGTGCCTGCAATACAGGAAGCCTTCGATAGGCAGCTGCCATTAATTGCCAGAGTATTGATCGTTGTTGAATAGGGGAGCGTCCCGAGCCCCATCGGGAGATGGGGGTACACTTAGTCTCAGGGATGGGGTGAATCAACCAATATAAAATGCTGTGCAGCGCACGTGGGCCCCAGGAGGGGCCGTTTCCGAGGCCAAGTCCGGAAATGACTACTTCTGTTACAGTCAGAAACACAGTACAACTCGCGGTGCAAGACGAGAGGTGACTGATGAATCACGGAAACCGGAAGCGCCGGATGCTGCCGCAGAGAGGAAACGCGGACAATGGGCCTGTGATTTCAGCGCTCCTGTGCACCTTGCTCTCCCACGTGCTGCCTGGCTGGGGTATAAACATTTTTCCTTCAGTGCTGGGATTTGATGAAGCCTCCAGAAAGCACTGTGAGCCTCAGAAGGGAGCACTTGGGGTGCACACGACCCTAGGCATTGGGCGGGTCGCGGGTGTCAGGTCCACCTGCAGGGGGCTTTCCCCAGCTCTGCAGGAAAATGGATGCAGGAGTTACAATCAGAACCAACATGTCTCAGCAGATGTTTCATTTGGCTCATTCGTGTGTGTGTGTGTGTGTGTGTGTGTGTGGCAGACAACTCTAGAAAATCTGGATGCTGTGCATGCAGTCTATTCCCAGCTTGTTCTGAGAAGTCAGGAGCTCGACCCCATGCCCCTGGGCAGCACCAGCCTGGGGCTCGGGGGCAGCTGTCCCTGCAGGCAGGCTCTGGGTGGCCCCACTCCCGGGGCCCCCACAGCTCCCTTTCTCCCCTCTGACAAGTACACTGCTTGGCTGGCCATTTATTACCGTGCGTAGGGTGCTATTTGTCTTACAGCAGAGACAAAGTTCTCTGTATTCACATCTCTATTAAATGCGGGGAAAATGAAAGATAGATAAAGAGAGACACATTTTTCAAGGAAAACGATGGAAGATATATTTTCTGGTGATTTTGAAGGATGGTCCTCTGCATTTTGTATGCAAATGGCCAATTTTCCCACTTGTACACCTCGGCTGGCCCAAAGCTGAAGAGTCTGCCCTCCTCCCCATGACTCCAGAGGGCCCCGCCTTTAAGCACAGTCCCTATTCAGGTAACTCACTCAGCCAATGTCCACCCAGTGCCCCTGCTCTGCACTGGTGCCATGCTCGTCCCCGGCCTGCAGGGGTGACTCAAGCAGACAAGCTCTCTGTCTCCCTTCAGTCTGGCCAGCCAAAGGCACCGCCACTATGCAAGCAAGCCATCCCAACAAAGGGCTGGTGGTGGCAGTCAGAGGAATGCCGTAGCAGAGCAACTGGAAGAAAACACCTGTGAGGGCCCAGCAGTCTTTGCAGGAAGAACTGAGGCTTCGGCAGAGCCCTGGGTTGGGGGCGGGGGTTAGTGGGAGACAGAGCAAGTTGCTCCCGGCCAGGGAACAGCACATGCAAAGGCAAGGAGGCAAGGGAGACAGGTGTGTGAGAACAGGAGGCAGCTGAGTCTCACTAGAGTGTGCAGCTCGGAGGTGAACGTGCGGTGGTGGGGGAGGACAGGACTGCCCAGAAATGGGACCAGTGAGGGGAGTGACAGCTGGGCTGTAATGCAGAGGCTGCTGGAAAGGGTTAGACCCCCTGGGAGGCTGAAAAGCATGGATCCATCCCAGGAGCCAGAGAAGAGTCAGCCAGAATGCACGGGGCAGGAGAGAGGGTGGTGAGAAGACTGGACAGACAGTGGGGGCTGCAGAAGGGGGTCCAGGGCAGCTGGAGTGGCAGCCCCTTGGACATCTCTGCCGCAGCCCCTGCACTCAGGAGCGATGGAGGCCCAGAGGTCACTGGAAGGGCTTCTGAGCTCCACAAAGCTGTGACATTCTCTGATGGGCCTTGGGATGCTAAACATTTTTTAGCTTCAACTTCCTCACTGTTAAGTCAGGATAGTGATAAAAACCTCCCCGGCACTGTGAGCGTTAATGAAGCTAAGAGCGCCTGGCACTTGACGTAATAAAGGTAAGTTGATTTTCAGTGGATTTTGGTGTACATTTAAAACCTGATGCCTAACCTGGGCTGACTTAACTTACTTCCTCCCTGGAGGCGTCTCCTGTCCAGCGCCCCCACCGGGGAGGAGCCCTCCCCAGCGCTCGCCATCTGTCACTGTGCTCCAGGGCTGACCCGGAGCCTGGCACAGGCCGCCGGCATGATCACCACTTCTGAATCGATCCCTCCGAGCCCTTTTGAACAGGCAGAGGAATGCTGTGATTAAGATGATTAAGAACCTGCCTCCTATTTCACAGCTTTTAATATTTGATAAGATTTTGAAGAGAAGGATGAGAGCAAGACACAGGTCTGGTGGTTTACAGTCCCAGCCTCCAGCCATCTCAGGAACCCGTGGGGCGTGGAAAACAGAGGGAGAAGCTGGGTGGGGGGAGGAGAGGGGAGGGAGAGAAGGTGAGGCAGGCAGAACTGGCATGCGTTCTCGAAGGAGGAACAGCACAGAAGTAAACGATGCAATTCTCCTCCTTCCAGGGCTCTGAGTGCCAGTAATAATGAAGATGATTATCATGGAAATAATGATAAGAAGACTGGAGCTGCTATCATATCCAACCACCATGCATGCCAGGCACGGTGTAAGAATTTAGCTCCTTAATTTTCCTGATGATCTTATAAGGGAATATATTTTTTCTTAATTTGATAGAAAGGAGAGGTGCAGGGAGCTGAAGTGACTGCTGGTGTCCCTGACCCACTTCCTGGGAGAGTGGAATCCACGTTGGGTTGATTGCACCCCACTCTCCACCACGCACAGCATCACAGACAAAACATCAGAGCAGAACGGAGTGAAAAAGCCGAGACCTCAGGCTCCCCTCCTGTCCCGGTGCATGACAGTTGTTTTTCTCTGGGGATGGCCACTGCAATGGCCAGGCACTGAGTGCCTGACGCTTTGGCCTCTCCCTTAGCGCCGCTCGTTCTTAATCTCTCTCCACGCTCCCGTCTCCCTTTCTGCCCAGTCTTGATGACTCTGCTGGAGTGCAGTCTACGGGGCACAGCTCCTCTGCTGCCTTCACTGAAATGACGACCTAACAAAGCTAACCATGGTGGAGCACCTACCGCGTGCCAGGCCCTGCTCTGTGTCTGTTCCCCGCCTGATGCCGCACGGTGCACAACAACCCCATGGGTTACATACCGTCACTGTCTTTACTTGGCAGATGAGGAAACTGAGTCAAGGAGGGGTGGGAACTATATTCAAATAACCCTAACAGGAACCTGGACTGCCGTCCAGTGTGGAAAAGACAGCCGGAGTCTTCCCAAAGGCAGGGCTGGGTGGAGGGGGAAGTCTAAGATTGTCAGAAGAAGTGGTTGCAGAAAAGCAAGTCAGTGAAAGCCCCTCCCACCATCTACAGGGGCAGATCTGGGGGAGCTGGACCACCCCGGGTCAGAACGATGTCTCAGAGAGAGGAAGTCCCTTTGTTCTCTCAACGTGGAGAAGGTAACAGAATGTTCCAGGTTACCATAAGAGAGCTCTGTCTCTCTTACTAAGGTCGTCCAGGCCCCCCGGAGGCCGTGCCTGTGGGCAGAAGGGCCCAGGGTTGCAGCAATTGGCTGCTTTCCACCTTGAGAGGGAAGGGGTACACGGAAGCCCACACTGGGCAGGAACAGTCCCCAGTGCGGAGGAGTCTGAGAACCACCCAGATCCAGCGGAAGAGGAGGGGCGTGGGAACACGCTGGCCACTGAGAATCAGGAAATAAAGAAGTGTCGGCAGTATCAGAGGAAGAGCCAGGACCACCCAGGCATGAACTCGGTGTAGTCAGAGTGGCCTGTGAAAGGAGACGCCCGCCTCAGGAGGCGGTGAGCAGTCCACGCCAGAACTGTGCGAACCACGGCCACGTACTGGGGACCTCAGAGAGGCTGCTGAAGCCTGAGGAGGGAGTTTATGAGCTTTAAGAAGATCCCCTTCAAACCTCGGGAGTGCCACGAACACAGAACAGAAATCGGCTTACATTCCTCCACGTGATTTCAGCGTTCGGCGTGTGTCTGGGACCTGCTAGATGCCCGGGAGATGTTTGCTGAGTGACTGAAGGCTTCTGCTGTGATGACTCTGCACCGACACGTCCAGACGCACCAGGATCTGACTCCCTAATCTTACTGCCCACCCAGGCTCTGACCGGGACTGCTCCTCTCCGGCGGCCCTCCTCCCTGGCTCTGGCCTCGCTGGTCCTTCCCCACTGCTGCTTGACCCCCGCCGTCTGTCTGAGCTCTGACGCTTGTCTCCTCCTCCTGCTCTTCCTGCCTGACCCCCGGCGCACTCCTAACACGACTGATGGCTTCAGCTCTCTTCGTGTGACCTCTTTTCCTCCTGACTTCCCACCCGAGGTCTGGTCTGACCTCCAACTTCCCCACCTCCTGTCCCACTTCTCACTTGTCCCTTCGGCCGCGGTGACACTTTGGGCGTTTGGGACTGGATAATTCTCTGCTGTGCGAGGCGACCCTGTGCACTGGAGGATGTTCAGCTGCACACTGATCTCTACTCTCTAGCGCTGCCTCCGAGTTGTGACAACCAAACAAGCCTCCAGACAATCTCGAACATTCTCGGGGCAAAACCCCCCTCTACGGAGAACCACCGCCTGTCCCCTGGCGTGCTTGCCCCTGCGCCTCCCGCACGGACCCCTGTCCCATTCTGTGCGACACCTCTTCCCACCACCCACGCCACAGACCTCTGCCCTCCAGAACCCTGGATCAGATTCCTTTAAGGAATGTCCAGCAGGTTGCCACAGACGTCCTGTTTTCTGTACTCCACGCTGTAGCTTCCTCCCTCCCTGTGTCTCTGTTTGTTTCCCTCTTTCTCTTCGTTTATGAATTTGCATTTTAATAACCAGCTCAATTTCTCAGGTGCTTTGGTTGGGTCATTAATTTCATGGTGCTCCACTCCTGTTAACAGTACCACCCCTGACAGTCAGGGACCTGTAACCTCCATCCTCCCCCTCCGCTGCCTTGTCGTTTGCTTTGGTGAAAGCTCTCATCACTGGTCCAGTCTCCTAGGCCCCGACGCTGGCCCATGGATCAGTGGGGACTATGATGGGTCCGAACCACTGCAAATCTGTTTCCTGAGGGGTGGGAGGCGGCAGGGTGTGTGAGGAGCGCCTGGGTGTCGAAGCCCCGCCTTCTTCCCCTTGGTCATTGTGTGACCCTGGGCCAGTTACCGCATCTCTCAGAGGCTCAGTTCAATCCAATCTCTCCCCTTTCCTTTAGAAGCAGAAATAAAAACACACAATGGTGTAGAGAGCTCAGGAATTAGAAGAGGACAAGCTTCCTCCCATAATTGCTCTCCTTTCGTCTTCATCCTCATGTTGCTCAACAATTAAAACAAGGCACTTGTGTCGATTTTCTTACACATTAGGCATCTTAACACTTCGCTGTGGCGTGCGGAGATGAGGCACCAGGGTTTAAATACGTTACCCAGTGACTCCTCCCAACAACCCTAGGAGACAGGTGCCATTTCCTCCCATTTTGCAGATGAACAATTTGAGGTCACAAGGTGTCACAGGGAACGAAGTGGCAGGGTGAGGATTACAAGCCTAGATTTTCCTACTTAAACCCTTAAACCACATGTTTTGAAACAAATTGCAGAGTGCTCCCCACGTGGAATTAATGGATCTGAGTGGAAAAATGTGTAGAAAGTGCTTAGCAGTGCCTGGCACACAAGAGGTCCTTACCAAACATTCCCTCCCTTACTTACCTTTTTGGGTAATAAATAGAAACTGTGAGTGTTCTTACCAGCAGAGGGACTTTGTAAGTTCTCTCCTCACCCGGGCCAGTCCCCGCCAGGCTCTAGGTCCCTTGGGGCAGAGGCAGTGTGTGTCTCTGTGCTTCCTGTAGTGTCGGGACAAGGCTTCATAAAGAGGTATTGATCCCACCACTAGGGGTGCCAGGCCACCTCCGAGGGGCTCTGGGGCGGGGGGCTGGTGCACTGGTCCATGGCTGCCCTCTGACAAGGGCATTTGCAGAGGTGGAACGTGCTGTCCCCGTCACTAATAAAGATCCAAATGTCACAAATTGGCAGGCAGAGGCTGTTTTCTCTATGGGGATAAGAAGGGAGCAGAGTGTGCCCTGAATGTAAATTTCCACTGCAGCCTGCACGTGGGGGCAGGGGTGAGAAGGGGAGAGGAAGAAGGGGGCAAAACGCACCCCCCCACGCAGAGCTCTGGTCTCCGTGCCAGCCCATTGAAATGTCCGGGAGCAACATTACGGGGGCATGGGATTCGGAGCCGGGTACCTTGGGTTGAGTTTCTGAATCTATTTCTTACAAGCTAAGTCAGAAACAAATCTCTCAGTCTCCATGGGCCTCAGCGTCTGTGTCTGTCAAATGAAAATAAAATGCTAGTAAGTGTAACTGGTGAAAAGGTTTATTGAATGAATGAATGAAACCTGACGGCTTTCTAAGGAACATGTAAATATAAATGTAGTGCAATGTAAGTATAAATGGTCTGTTTGTTCTGCAAGAGCATAAATAGGGAAAAAAAGTCTCATAAAAATAAAAAATAATGACAAACCACATGCAGGTTTCTGGGTGAGGCTGGACAGGCACCCTCTGCCTCCCAGGGTGAGGAGCAACTTTTTGAGGTGCCTTTGAAGATACACATCTATGAAGAGAGTGTGGATCCATAGGTCTGGGAGGGCAGGGGGAACCCAGGGATCTGACTCTGATTGGTGCCGGCAGCAGTTCATTCCAGAGGCAGCACTGGTTCAGGACCATGGTCAGCGCCACCCCACCGGGCTTTCCTCAGGTACAGCACATTTGATCTCTGCAAAGACCACAGGAGCTACCAGAGGAAAGATGTTCTTCAGGTAAATATCGTTGCCCCCAACTTACCCTCCGGGACCCTTGGGGACATGCGGAGGACATCTGAGCAGGGATGGGGTAATAAGAGAAGATGGAGCTCGAATATTCGAACCCCCCAGGACACGAGCATAGTTTGTCACACAGACTCAGCGTTGGCTTCTGTGTAAGCACGCCCTGTGCCTTATAGAACACACACAGTTATAAAAGTTAAAAATGATAAAATAAAGAAATTATTCACAGAAGGCCAAATAGTTTCTTCCTGCACCTGTGACGACCACTTGTGTACCGCGGGGTGTGGGCTCCTCGTTTTGGTGACCGCTGTCCAACACCAGCAGCCCATTGTCCGGCATCCGCTCCTGGCTGCGTCACAGTGTGACGTGGCCGTGGAGGGAGGGGGATGGCACGGTTGCGTGTGTGTGCGTGTGTGTGTGTGTAAGAATGGTGTTTGTGGGCAGAGATGTGTTAGGGTGGGGACCTTCCACCCTAAATCAGAGAACTTCCTCTTCTATAAACTGTGTGTACACACCTTCACATCCCTCCCAGACAAGCGGTGGAAAAGGGAGACAAAGGCAAACTCTTCCTGCATCACGTACGCTGGACACGTGGGCAGGCGGCGGCAGGACTGTGAAGACTGGATGTAGGACCACGAGCCCATGTCCAGTGGGCTCTGCCCACCTCTCCATGGAGTTCCATCTACAGCAGCCACGGGATGTAATTCCAACAAACTGGGCAACCGACTGACCCACTCGGAAGGATCACCAGACTCATCCCTTTCCCCATGGTGCCTGCGTGGTCCGGCGGTGTGAGCTGTGCCCCAGCCAAAGTGGGGAGCAGCAGGCTGCCAAAAATGTCACCTGCATTCTGGGGGCCTTCGAACCACGCGTGGGGTGAGCTGGGTGTGTGGAGGAAGGGGAGCTCTGGGTTTCTCAGACTCTCTGGACAAGTCTCCAGCAGTGTCTGAGTCTGGGGGGGCGGGGGTGGGGGCGGGGAGAAGGGCATGGGCGGGGTAAGCAATGCTCCGCCCACCAGACCGACAGCCCAGAACCTTGCTGCCTCGGGCCTGGGCTCCACTCCGCACGGAGGATGTAAACTCAGGCTGGGGTCTGCGGGAGCCACAGGTCTGGCCAGGGTCCTGCTCTGGGCCGACGCCCCGCTTGCTGCGTTTTGTTCTCCAGCTGCAGCTGCGAGCCCTGGGCTCGGGGAGACGGATCTCTCTGTGCTACGATTCCAGGAAACTTTAAATGCAAATTTGTGCTGGCTGAAGGGACTTTTTTTGAGAAAATGGAGCGTGTCGTTCTCAGATGCAGGAGCTCGGGGGTGGGGAGGTGGCATGCAGGGGTGAGGGAAGGGGGTGCCCACGGGATGCCAGGCTTTGGGAAGGGCTCTTGCAGATGAAATGCACTTCCAGGGACCCACTGGGCTCTGGGAGCTGGACAAGGGAAGGGAGGCCAGAGAAGAGAACATTCGTTTATTTATCCAACAAATGTTCATCCAGGGCCTGCTGTGTGTCAAGGGCTCTTCCTGCCCCTGGGAACGCAGTAATGAATGAGACAGCTGAGGTCCCCGCGCCCACAGAGCTCCTGTGCTGGTGGCAGAGCCGCAGGCAGCCACATGGCCCGGAGGGTGAGCGTCATAACGAAGCTGTGGTGTCCCTGTCTCTGTCCACGCATTCATCCCCAGTCACGCCCAGGCTCACCCCTGCTTGGTGCTGGCTCACTGGGCCTTGCACATTCGCCCTCTGGGTTTCCGCTTTGTTTGCGCTACCCCAGGAAGCCCGCCTGGGACCCCTGCTGAGCCAGCAGCCTCTCCTCCAGCTTCCACTCCCTCAGCCTTTGCGTTTTCCATTTGTCTTTGGGAACACGATACACTCCTCGGGGTCAGGGCCGAGTCCTGATCACTTTCTGACCTCAGTCCTAGGGCCCATCCTGCCACCCAGTGGGAACTCAGTAAACAGTGTTGCACTGAACTGAATGGCCCGGTTTCGTGTCCCCACTGCGTGCCAGGCCCTGCGTACCGAAGCCTCGTGGGCAGCGGGGAGCTGAAGCAGACATGGACTCCAGACTCAAGAGCTCCCAGGCTAGTGGGGGTGGGGGGGTGGCGGGGGGTGGCGATCGGCCACAGAGGCAAAGGCTTTGCATCCCGGGGACACGTGCATGGGTGAGCTATAGGTGATGTCCCAAAGGGAAAGAGGCAGACGGCACCTCTGTCTTTGCCTCCCACGCATCCCCTTCACACAGAGGCTGCAGCCAACTCCCTGCCCATCCCTGCTCCCAGCCTAGCACCGTCCTGCGTCCTCCACGCCTGGAAGGCCCTCACTGCCACCTCAGCCCATTCGCACCCTGTGCACCCCTATTGTGGTTGCCTGGTTGCTCGCATGCCAACAGCCCCCAGTGGGGTCGCTGAGGCAGGCAGGAGGGCAATGTGCATTTGGGGATGGGGGGGAGCCAGCCAAGCAGAGCAGGACTTGTTAATTGACATTTAAATGTCAGTGCGCCGCATTAAATGTTACGGGTGTTTCATCACAGCCCTCGAGGAGCATAAACACCTCTCTGGCTCCTTAATTACTGCCCACATTAATTACAGATGCCCTTTGGTAGGCGGCAACAATCCCACTGCAGATGCCATGCTCCAGCCAGGAGGCTGGGATCCCGCCCGCTGGACGGCAGGGATGTCCGTCTCATACAGGGGGCTTGGTCTGGCCGCTGGGTCCCAGAGGGGACCGCCTCTTTGAGAAGGATCCACACGCCAAGAGGGAGAGGAAGGGTGAGAGAGGAGAGGAAGAAGAAGGTGGTGACAAAGAAACAGCCCAGGTACTGGGAGAAAGAGCATGTGGCACCAGGGGACACGGGGCGAAGGCGAGAGAGAGCAGTGCAAAGTGCTGAGGAGGAAGCCCCGCTCTGACACGCGTGCAAGTGCGTTCTCTGTGGGTTCACCACGACAGCTTCCGTGAGAATGATGTGAATGATGCTTTGGGACTGCAGCAGAATTTTGAAAGTCCTGTGCATCTTTCTCTACCCCTGTCAAATGTGTAAAAGGTGCTTAGGGGGTAAGAAAGGGATGAATCCTGTCTAGAGTGATGGGGGATGCTGCTGGGAGGGGAGGTGGGTGAGGGGGAGGGACTGGGAACAGGGTTCCCAGGAGAGATCAGACACGGGGCCCACGGGGACCCCATGCAGCCCGGGCAGCTGGGCGCTGGGAAGCACTGAGCATGGAGGCAGGTCTGGGGTGGAAGAGAACATAGGGATCCCTGTTGCTTTTTAATCCTTGTGTTTCACAGATGGAGAAACTGAGGCCCTGGTAGAAGGGGAGACCTGTTTGAGACCCATGGCCTGTCTGGGGCTGACGAGGCACAGTTCCGTGTCAATCTAAAATTTCCGGGTTTGAAATAACTCTTGGATTTAGAAGCACTTCGTTTTATTTTATTAGACTTGTGAGTCACAGCTGATGCCCTTAAGGATTCCTGTTTGCGCTTTTCCAGCTCATTAAAACATAATAATAGACTTGGGGCCCATTAGGGTTTCAGGTCCCTGAGTCAGCACTCAGCTCCCTCTTTCTGGGAGACGCACAGGTGGGCTGGGAGGCGGCAGCTGGGGCCATTCTCCGCTGGCCCCAGGGGCTGCACAAGCTGCTGGGACGGCAGCTTCCCTGACAGAGTGGTCAGGGTCGCCCAGAGTGCCCCGGCCACCTTCAGTGGAGTGGCTCTGTCCCCTCTCGCCCTGCTCTGACCTTTTCCTGTGGGAGAGTTCAGAGTCTTACCTGTCCAATGATACAGCTGGGAGACGTTTCTTTCCTGAGTTCCCAACCAGCTTGAACCTTCTGATCTTTGATGGCAAAAGCACTTTAAATAATGAGTATCTTTGAGCATGCTGCTTTACTTTGAAGTTCAAGGTCACAGCCACATGGGCAGGGGATGGGATACAGCCATTTTATACCAACTCAGGGAAGGAGGGGGACTTGGCTAAGTCACACCACCAGGGAGAGGTGGAATTAAGTGAGTCCATGTAAATTGAAGTATAGTGCTCTCTCCGAAAGCAGAGTGTCTATTATTCGCTGGCGGGTAAGAGGCAGCTTCAGTACCGAATGTGGAAAGACCGGGAGTAGCCGTAATAAATGCTCACAATTATGCCAGATGTTTTTTCAAGTACTTTACTTATGTCCTTTCACTTAACCTTCTTAACAACTTTATGCTAGAAAACTCAGATTAAGCCCACATTTCTCACTGTGACTGCACCCTACCCCGGCCAGGATTTGACTCCTAACTACTTATCCAACTTTATTTCTCCCCATTTTTTCTCCCTCACTGCAGTCCAGCCACTCTGACCTCTGACCTGTGCCTCAAACATGTTCCTGCCTCAGGGCCTTTGCACAGGCTGCTCCCGCTGCCTGGCAGTGCTCTTCCGTCTGATGGTCCCACAGCTCAAACGCCACATTCCAAAAAGGTCTTCCCTGGTCCCCACCAGCACATCTCACGGTCTGTGATCGCTTGTCCTAGAGAGGACAGGACCCACATTATTCATTGCCGCATGCCTGACCCCAAGCGCATAGCTCGGCACAGGGCAGGAACCTCGGTAAATGACCCGAGCAAAGAACACCTGGGGCAGGCGGGAGAGGAGGGGGCGAGGGAAAGATGGTACGAAGTACCGGCACCGCCTGCCTGTCGTCACTCCCCCAGGTCACACACCTCTCTGGGATGGCATCACAACAGACACGCCTTCTGGAGAGAAAATCACTGACGAAGGTTCATCCATACTCATTCCGAAAAATACTCACTGTTCCCTAATAGTGGCCGAGGTGTTGGAGCAGCTGCTGTGTGCCAAGTCGTTCAATGCAGGGGTTTACCACATCCTGTGGCAGCCTGGGGGGATCCTATTTCACAGCTCAGGGGACAGCCCCAGGGGTGTTGAGTCACCTGGCCGAGGTATCGCAGCTGGCTGGGGGTTGCACACAGTGCTGCCCGCTTGCCCCGGAGTCTGTGCACTTCACCCCTGCACTCTGCTGCCTCGAGAGGGCGCGGAGGGACCTGTTCAAGGTCACACAGCTGGTATATGGGAATGCTGGAATGGAAACCCAGGTGTCTACCTCCCGAGGCCAGCCAACACCGGCTATTTTAATAGGCGGCCTCAGCAAATGGAATCCAGGCTGCCTGTTAGCAAGAATTCCTCATGTGGCAGCTGGAGCCGATGGCAAGAGGAGGGTCTAGGAACACTCTGCTGCAGTGAGGGGTGGGGTCCCTGAAGGGCTCCTGCCTTTCCTAATCACAGCTTGGGTTCTGGAACAAGCACCCAGGGCCCCCCTCATGAAATGAGCCACCCGCAGATGGGCCAGAGCGGGGACAACCGGAGGATATGCTCGCTTCAAAGTGCCAGAGCCGGGCAGCTGGCTGCGCCTGCTTCCTCGCCCATCTGCCGCGTACCCCTCCCCTCCCTCCCGACAGTCTGTCCCTCTTCCCCGCCAACACCAGGCCCTCCCCTAGTTCTGTCCTTGCCTGAGGAGGGGGCCCCTTCCGTGGGGAGCAGGTCCCTGACCAGCAAGAGGAAGGGAAGTGCAGACAGCCTCTGAACGTGCTTGGAGGGCACCAGGCAGCAGCGACGCCACAGCCAGGCTGGCAGATGGTACTTGATGCAGCAGTCCAGGAATCTCCCCAGATTTGCAGCTCAGAAGCATTCCTCCCACCCTCGCCCCCAAACCGTTTCCTGCAGCCTCTCCAAGGAGAACTCTGGAGTCTGGGGAGCCCCTCCAAGGAGAACTCTGGAGTCTGGGGAGCTCTGGGACACGAGCAGGGAGGGAGGTGCTGGAACCCGCCACGCTGCCTGAGCCGCGCCCTCATCTGCCGTTGGACCTGGGGATGTGGCGGGATGAGCCTCACTTGGCTCCCCCGTCTACTAGGGATGGTGGCACCTGCGTCCCAGGGCCTCGCGAATTACATGCGCTGATGTGCTTCACGCTGCGCTTAGTATGCACTTTGTGCTCAATAAACAGACAGTGTGGCTACTGTCATGTTGGAACGGGTCAAAGGTTCCTAGCAGGCCGGTCCGCACTGGCCCAGCCTTGCCCTGCGCTCACAGGGCACCTGGAAGCCAGGCTGGGCATGGGTAGGGTTTCCATCCCATCAGCATTTCCTCAGCGACTGCTTTCCCTGCCTGGCACTCCTATGCCCTGGATTATGGGACAGTCTCAATTACTTGATTCCTCACAACTCCTCAGGCCACCCTGATTTTCCCAAGATCCTCAAAGATGCCACCCAAGCTCATTCCATGAGGATTAGGAGACCCTGTTTGACAGGTGAGCATGACCTCACTACAGCATCGAGGGACAGCAGGCCTCGGGGGGCCACATTGCTCCTGGCAGGGCCAGGACTCTCCAGCACCTACCCACAGAGCCTGGTGGGGGATGGGGGTGGCATCCTCGGGACACAATGCCATCACGTAGGAAGAGCGGAAGCTGTGCAGTCAGCTGGCCCTTGACTGCAGACCTGAGGCCACTGCAGCTGGCTACGTGGCTTCCCCTTCAGAGTTACCTCCCCACGTGGGATGATAATGCCGACCTGGCAGGGCCGTTGAGAAGGTTAGACAGCAGACAGGCACGTAGCAGGTGCTCTGAATATGTTGCCTCTGCCCTTTTGGAGGCTGTGGTTCCCACCTCAACATTCCGCCCCAGAACATCCTCTTTGGGAGCATTTTCCCCAGTGCATGGAGCAGGGACCCGGAGCAACCGCCAGGATGCTGTTGACAGTCACGCGGCGTTACCCTGAGTCATGGCCGTGCTCAGTCTCGGCCTAACCGGTGAACCGAGGCAAGCAGGGTGTTTATCGGCAGAGCAGCGAGGAGCCTAAGTCCTCCTGTGCTAAGAAGATGGGGCTGAGAAGGAAAGCGATCCTGCCTCCGCCTACCAGCGACAAGGGATAATTACAGTGCTTGTCAAAATAAGACGCGGAGATAGAGCCCGCTGCCTGCCAGCGGCTTCGCACCTCCCCTGGGAATCCCTGGTTTAATTAAATACCTGGTGCAAATGCTGGGTGCTGGGTGCTGGCCACGCGCCTGGATGAAAAGTCCACTCAAATGGAGCCAAGAGGAGCAAACCCCTGTCCCCCACCCCACAGAGGAAGCAGGTGGGGACGAGAGAAGAGGAAGGGGGACAGGAGCAGCTGACAAACACAGGAAGGACACAGATAGAGCCAAAGGAAGCTCGGCTGCCCCAGAAGGGATTAAATGGAACATGAAAAGAATTTCCCAACTGGGAAGTGTGCCCGCAAAGGCATTTTCTCTCTCGCTTAAGAGAATGAAACACATCTTTACATTTGGCCACAGGGCTTGGATCCCATTCGGGGAAGGAGAGCTGGGCGGTCAGCCCTGAGCCTGGCCGCTGAGATGCTGCATGAGCCATGTCCTCTGGCCCCTCATTAGCATCCTGGCCCGGTTTGTACACAAGAACATCCTTTAATCCCCCTAGAGACGAGCTGGGCTTGGCCGCACCGTTACACAAGACTTAACGCAAGTCCCGAGATGATGACCGGAAAACGAGCACTGACCTTACCTTGAATGTGGATAAGCCAGCATGCAAAACACGACCTCCTCTTAGATCACCAGGCCAAGCCCATCCTGCCCCTGCTCCTACCCATTCTAGACCCAGGGGTCTTGAACCAGTGGCCTGATGTAGCAAGCGCTCACATGTATTTTCTGTGGGACACACAGTTTTTAAAAAACAGGTAACTCTACATGGCACCTGTAGATCCAGTTTCTCCTGAAAAATCTGAAGACCTGGCCACACTGGGCCATGTTCCCATAGGCTTTTGAATGACCAGCTGAAGCTCCCCCTAGACATGATAGCCTTGCAAGTGTCTGACCTTGTCACACTGGTCTAGACCCTGGAGTGTCAGGGCAAGGGCCCCAGCACTGCCCACCTGCACTGCCCACCTGCGCTGTCCCAGGTGTCGAGTTAGTCGCCAGATGTCCTCCCAGACTTTCTCACGGGCAGGGTGAGATGCCAATTCAGCTCTCTGTCTCCTCGCTCATTGGGGGTTCTGGGCACGTCCTCCACTTCGGGTACCATGCTGAGCCCAGAGACAGTCATCCCACATCCACTTTCTCGTTCCAGGACCCCTGTCTGGGGCCTCTCCTTCCTTGCAGGGAATCATAACTAGGAAGGACCCCCTTTCAAGGATGGACAGGCTTCCCACAAGGCGTCCTGACCGTCATGGACCCCAGGGTGACTGGACTGGGAACTACTCAGCAGCACCACACCATGTGGTGTGCACAGTGTGTGTTAGTCCACTGGGGCCAGATGGGGGGACCTTTCCATTGTTTTGGCTCATGGGCGACGGAGGGGAGGTGGCATCTTGTGGACTTCAAAAGATCATGATTCTGGGCTAGGTTGCCTGGGTTTAAATCCAGCTCAGTGCTACACTGGGCAAGTTACTAGCCTCTCTGGCCCTTGGTTTTCCTTACCTGTTAAGGGGAAAATGATAGTTCCTATTTCACCAAGTATGATTTCCAGGTACCCTTCCCTGGTCAGGATGTTAGGGCTCATCTGAAAAATGTGGGTGTCCCTCCTGGGGCTTCAGTATCACCCAGAAAGTGCCTATGGTGTTCCACCCAGTCTCTGGGCCATAGGAGGTGCTCACGGGGTCGTTTCTTCCGTCCTCGAGCACTGGGCCGGCAGCCTGATGCTGGCAGTGTGTCCTCCGCACACCCTCGGGAGGAGCTCCCTGCAGTGCCTGCAGCCCAGAGCTGAGGGTGATGTCATTCACGGGGAGCCCTCCAGGGCCAGCAGGGCCCCCGGAGGAGGCGGGGAGAGAAGGCAGAGCTGGCCCTGCTTCTTGTCAGCACCAGCTCTGCCTCGGACAGCTCCTGACTGCCCCTCCGGTCACCCCACTCTCTACAATTCTGCTCCACCCCGCGGCTTTGAAAAATGCCCGTGGGAGCTAGTTATCCCTGCTGGAGTGCTTCTAGAGACCTCCCTGCCACTGTATGGCATGGCCCTTGCTTGGCTCCCAACTGCCTCTTCAACCGCTGTCCTCCTCATTTACTGTGGGCCGGCCGTGGCTGCCTTCCTCCTGTCTCTGCCTGGCCCGGAGTGGCCTACCTCCTGCCCGCAGACGTTTATACCTCAGCCCGTTCCTGCGATTGAAGCCACAGCTCTCTCCCCGCCCCCTCACGCTATCCTCCTCACGACCCCTGTTTATTTCCTCTGCAGCCCTTATCATTGGTTGGTTTCCTTGATGGCTGTCTGCCTCCACCTGCACTGGTAGATCATCAATCCCACGAAAACAAGCACTTGGTTCTACTTTCTTGTGTTCAGTTCCGTATCCCTACCCCCCTGCACGGCGCCTTGTACACAGCAGACGCTCAACAAATATTAGGGAAATTGACACGTGAACGAATGGATTCATTCCTTTTGGAGGCCGAGAGATGTATCCTGGCCCCACCCAGGGCTGAGGCTGCACCGAGACCTCCTGTGACAAATGGTTCTAATTTTAATACCTTCCTGAAGGCAGAGAGAATGCAGTGTCCTTGATCTATGGAGCAGAGGACTGGTTCTCCCTCCAGCCCATCCCTGATGGCACTGTGAACACGCACACACAGCCACCCACGCACACGCACACAGGCACATGGATACCTCTGGAGAACAAGTGAGACGGTGGAAAAGAGAATGAAGGTTGGCCTCAGATTCCCCCGGATACCAAGCCTGGAAAAGCACTGGCTCTGGACTGTCGGGAGAAAAGAAGTGTGCGCAACGCAGAGAAATGGGGATCTGGTCCTGCGGGGCTGCCACTCCAGGGGGGCGCACTGACTCTGCAGTTTCGTGGTGCTCTGGCATGCTGCACTGAGGGGGCTGCAGTGCACTGTGAGTCCCACGGGGCATGCGCCCTGCAGCGGCACCTCCCAGGGTGGACACGGAGGAGGCCGACGCTGGATGTGCTGAAGGCCATACAGACAAATGCAGAAAGCACTGGAGGTGACCAGGCAAAGGCCATTTCATTCCCGGGTGGAGATCCGGCTCTGACTGTGGAGCTGGCCTTGAAGGATGAGTGTGTGCTTTACTAAAAGACAGGGAGGGAAAAACACAAGGAAGGAGAGGAGCAAGGGAAAGGCATGGGAGTGTTCACGTACAGGGCGTGCTCGGGGCGATGGGTGGAGTGTGGCTGAGCAGAGGATATATGGTGAGGAGGAAGGAGACAAGGCTGGGAAGGGAGGCCAAGCAGAGTCACTAATCCATGCGGCACCACTCAGCACCTTGACTGCAGGCCTTGGGGAATCTTTGTAGGCTGCTTGGCAAGGGGCAGTTGTGGTCAGACTCCAACTTTAGGAAGATTACAGTGGTATAGGCTGGGCGTGGATTGCAAGAATGGAGGTCAGAGGCAGGAGAATGAGATTGGGGGGGGTTGAGAAAAGATCGAGGCCTGTTCCAAGAGTTAGTTAAGAAGTAGACTCACAGTTCTTGGTGACCAACTGAACCTAGGATGGAGTGAGAGGAAGGAGCTGGAGATTACCACTGCTCACAGCATCATCATCATCAACTCATCACCACCGTCATCATCACCAACACCATCGTCACCGTCACCATCACCATCGTCACCGTCATCATCACCAACACCATCGTCACCATCACCATCACTACCATCACCGTCATCATCACCATCACCACCACCACCACCACCACCATCGCCATCGCCACCGCCACCGCCACCGCCACCGCCACCGCCACCGCCATCGCCATCGCCATCGCCATCGCCATCGCCATCGCCACCATCACCACCACCACCATCACCATCACCATCACCATCACCACCATCACCATCACCACCATCACCATCACCACCATCACCATCACCATCACCACCATCACTATCACCATCACCGTCACCATCCCAGCTAATATTTCCTGACTCGGACTACGAATCAGACACTACTGCAGGACTTATTTTAGGAAGAATCCTCAGATTCGTCAAAGATTCCATAAGCCTTAAAAACCACTTACTTGCTCACCTGTCTTTCCTGAACTTCCTTTCCTTCTTAAACTTTTTCTTTTGTTCCTGAACCAAGTATGTTTGTGCTTAATCTTCTTTATGGTTTCCTTGAGCAGTCCAATTGTGTCAGTAAGTTTTGCAGCTTCTAGGCTAGACACCATAGCCAAATGCCCAGGTAGCTTCCTAGCTCATGGGCCTGTTCCATGGCTGCAGTCCAATAACGTAAGAACAACTGGGTTCCAACCACCACTTGATATTTCTTTCTTAATGCTTGCCACGACAGCCTAATGACCCCACAAGCTTCACAAGACAGAAACTATATGTGCTTTATTCACCAGTGTACGCCCACAGTCGTAGGCATAGTAGGCGGTCAACAGTGTTTGTTAAAGAAATGGTACCTATATTGCCATAACCCACTTTTCCATCTTCATTAATGGCATACACATTTCTGTAACAAAAGCAAATTCTATCCAGAAAATGAATGATCCCGCTTCCAACTTCCTTATATTTTTGTGATCAAGTATTTTCTAATATGATTCAAAAGCATCAAATCAAACAGATTTTTAAATTGTAGGACTTCTCAGAGCCTTTCAATGAATGCTCTGAATCTCTAAGAGAATGCTCAAGTATTGTACAGGACATTTCTTAAGCTTAAACATAGAAACCCTTTTCTATTAGCAGTCTGATGTTTTAGGGAACACACTTTTGGTAATTCTGGGGTTACATCAAGTATTCTGACGCTTCATCAGCAGTAAGCCAGCTATCACTGCCCCAGATTTCCTTAATTATATTCTTCATATGGCTAAGAGACCATCGATTTTTACCAACTATTGTATGAATGCCAGTTCCTTAAATCAGAGCAGATTTTCTTAGCCAAGAACATTATTGTGTAAAATGGTGGGACTACAATCTCTCTGTTTTAACAGGAAACCAGAAATTCAATCTTTGCCATTATGGTAAAAAAACTAGACTGACCAAAGCCTAGTGGCTTTTCAGTCCCGGTGAAGTTTCTCCTGATGACAAGACCCCTGGCTCTGGTAAACTTGGAGACCGAAGCACTTACCTTTGAGTGTGCAGAAGCCAAGCAGTGCCCCGTCCCTCAGAGTGACCATGAGTTAGTTCCCTAGTGCACTGCCCAGCTTCTGCAGCCCCAGGCCCCACGCTGGAAGCCTCAGCATCAGATTCTCTCATCTAAAGAGGAACAGGATGCTTTAGTCTGGGCCGACTGTAAAATCAGTAGCTTTGAAAGCAGGTCTACTGCTTATAAATGATGAGTTTTAATGGGATTAGTTAGGCACTCGCTGGCCATTCCTAGCCCCTGAGGTTAACTGCAAACCTTGCTGAGAAAGAAGGAGCTAGTGTCCCATCCTGAGAACAGGACCTCAAGAGAAAACATTTTCTGGTCTACTGTCCTCCCACATCTCCCCTGCTCTTCCACTTCATCAAGTCTGGTGTGCACTCCTCTGCCCACTCCTCTGGACGAAGAAAAGGACTTATCTGGCTAACGTTTGGGAAGCTGGCAGGTCTTATGATTCCATGTTCTTTCTATTGCAAAAGTCTCCCTCCTTCTGTCACAACAGTTCCCCTCCCCTGACATCTTTGTAATAATTTTTTGAATAAAGTTTTTCTTTACCTAAAAATAAAATAAAGTAAAATAAAATAAAATGGTTTTGGATTGGTATATCAGGTGACTGGAAGGGGCAAATATAGTCCTTTCTGGAGAAGTGAGATTTTAAATCAGCCCTGAAATAATTCTCGATGACAAAGTCCCAAGGAACATTCACTGTCAAAGAATATGAAGCACACAAGGAAACAAAGCACGGTGAGAGAACCAATGGAAAAATAAATAGCAAACTCAGATCGGCCAAGCTTCAGATGTTAGAATTTTCATTAGACACAGCATAAAAGATGGCAATGTTTATGTGGTTAAAGAAATAAAAGAGGCTTGAAAACATGAGCAAGTAGTAAGATACTAAAAAAAAAAAAGTCTTAGCAGATTTGGAAAAGGGTCCTCATGTAAAAGCTATAGAAATAAAAAACATATAATGAAAATCTTTCAAAGTCTCCAGGAATGACTATGGTCAGGTTAAAGGACGAAGTGGATGTCATCAAAGACAGAATTGGAAATGGCACTTGGGTAGACATAAACAACAGTCTCCCAGGAGGCAGGCTAGGAAGATGAAGGTGGCAACAATGGAAGACGATACAAGACTTGGAGGACAGAGCGGGAGGGTCCGACCTAGGGCGGCTGCTTCTGATGACTCCAACAGTGCACAGCACCGGCCTCGGGGGCACGGTCGCCACCACCATCGGGGAGGAGAAATATTAAAAGCAGTTAGGGGGAGCAGTTACGGGGGAAACTTAGATCATCAGCAAATGAACAGCGATTAGGCTTCCAGCTGTCTTCCCAACAGTCACAGTGGAAGCCGGAATGCAGGGCGATGACAGTTTAGTGTCAACAGGAAAGAACTGACCACTGGCAAGTGTGTGCCCAGAGAAATCATACTTCAAGAATGAGCGCAAACTACAGACATTTCTTTGGACAGATAATAGTGAAGAGTGTACCACCAACAGATCCTCGCCAAAAGAAATTGAGACGATGTAGCTTCGTCAGAAGGAAAATTAACCCAGATAGAAGGACTGAGATGCAAAAGGGAGGGCTGAGCAAATATGTGACGACTACAAGGGTGAATCCAAACTGATATCACCATTTCCATGAAAAATGATCATGTTTAATTTGCTGACTTGCATATAACAAGATAAAGTCCTGCTTTCAGGTAAGAGGTGGTAGATCGTGACAGGCAACCCCCACCCATCCCCCTCCCCCTGCAACAATAATAAAGGAAATAAAGCTGCAAAAATACAGACTTTGAAGACATCGAAGAGCTGTGGAAATGAGGATTAATGGGCCAAGATGGCAGAAAAGGAAGAGCCCTTCCTCGGTCTGCTGGCAGCTTCCTTCCCTCGGGGCATTTGTGATTCTGGACATGGGCTGAGGCTTGGCCTTGGCCCAAGCCGAGATATCTACTCGGGGAAGTGCAAACTCAAGAGCTTTGGGCTGGCAGGATGGACTGAGAACCAGAGGAGCCAGGAATATGAGGCCAAGTTCCCCCACAGGACACTGCTGAGTGCTGAGGCAGCACAAGCAACGGGGAAGCTGGGATGAAAGGTTGGAATATAATTTCTTAGAGCCCCCCGATACAGAGTTCCCCTAGAGGGCAAGGGCCTGACATAAATGCCTGGCAGTTTTCCCCCTTCAGGGATGGGGAGAAAGACCAGCTAGGCGCTCATTCAACAGCCTGGGAGGACTCCACTCAAGGTCGGGGACAAACCAGAGGTGGTGAACTCAGTCTGCTAAAATCTGCAGCCCATCAATGCCCCACCTCAGTTTCTGACTAGACAGGGATAATTGGCCTGTCACCCTGTCCCCATAACAGAGGGAAAGGGGGCCTCTCTGGTAGAATGCATCAGCTGAATCTGCCACAGGTTTTTACTACAAGTGTCCATCATTCAGTCAAAAGGATGAGGCACATGAGGAGGCAGGACGAGGGAGAGAAAAGCAGCAGATGACACAAACGGATCCACCGAAGACGCAGATATTGCAGTCATGAGGCAAGGATGTTAACACTGGATACTATGGTAAAAAAAAAAAAAAAAAGAGGCAATGACAAAGGAAGTGGATGAAGATAGGTAGCCTTCTCAAGTCCATCATTTTCCAACAGTTACATAGAATCAATAAAAAAAAGTGCCAACTTAGGGGATGGATTTAACAGTAGACAAGATGGAACAGATGGTAAGATCAGGGATTTTTAGACAGAACAATAGATAAGAGTCAAACTAAACTAAAATCAGAGAGAAAAGAAGAGAGAAACATTAGAAAACAAGAGGGTATGAGCATCACGTGGTCACCGGCCGAGGTCGGACATGACCACGACTGGAAGCCCAGCGGCAAGGAGAGAAACTGGACAGGAGCAATATCCGGAGAGAATGAGTCAAGAGTTTCTAAAACTGATGAAGGAAACCAACTTGTGAATTCAGGAAACTTTGTGAACTCCCCGAAAGATAAACATAATGAAAACGACACCTGAACACGTCACAGTCACAACTGTGGGAAAGCAAAGACAGCGAGAAATTCTCCAAAGCAGTCACAGAGAAAAAGAAGACACATTATCATCAAAGAAACATTAAAATCTGCTACTTGACTTTCAACAAAAATGAATGAACTCTAGGAAACATTCTTAAAAGGCTAAAATTTTAAAAATAACAAAACTGCCACGCTAGTATTATATGCACAGCAAAAAAAAAAAAAAAAAAAAGCCCTGCAAAGATTGAAACAAAATAAAGACATTTTCAGATCAATGGAAACTAAAAATCAGCAAAGATTTAATGCCATAAGACCAGCACTAGAACATACACTAAGTATGTATCTTCAGATTGGAGAGAAAGCATTCTAGCCAGAAGACAAAACTGTAAGAAAGAACAAAGAACACTACAAAGGAAAAATTTGAGCTAATATTCAAGAACACTGGCTGTTTAAAATGGCAACAGGAATTTTGACTTGCGGGACTTACAACATAGGTAGACGTCCATGTTTAGCAACAGCATCACAAACCGCAGGGAAGGAGGGATGGGGTACAACCGTAGCGAAGGTCTCCCACTGTTCCGGAAGTAAGGAAAGTCTTCAAAGCAAGCTGCCAGAGGCTCAGGAAGTATTGGGTTGGCCAAAAAGCCCATGTGGTTTTTTCCGTAAAATAAAAGACACATTTTTTATTTTCACCAGAAACTTCATTGATTTGGGTATTTTGAGTATGTCGGCTGTCTCCCGTGTGGTATAACGTCGACTGTTCTCAATTCATGTCTCGATTTGATCGCTGACAACCTCAACTGGCCCGATGGTGGAGCATCATCCAGCGAGGAATCTCTGGCACGAAACCTCACAACCCACTTCTGACACGTTCGATCGGTCACAGCACCTTCTCTACACCCTGCGCAAATCTCTTTCTGTGTTTCAGTTGTGTTTTTACCTTTCTTGAAATAAAGCATATTATGCTGAAAATGTTATTTTCTTCCATTTTCAATCTCAAAATGGCTACACAAAAATTTACCAATTTTGATACTTTTTTTAACACACACGGAAATGACGGCTGTCACAATACAATGTAACAAAATTGTTCTGAATGAAGTTAGAGAAAACTAAGTGCTACTAGAGCCATTTTATGGGGAAAAAAAAACAAATGAATTTTTTGGCCAACCCGGTATAATGAAACTTCTAGGGTAATCATTGAAAAATAACTCTAGAATGTTAAACAAAAAGCCAATATCACGAAAAATAGAATAACATTTAATTTTCAAAAAGGACAAGACAGAAGAAATAAAAGAAGAAAGAAGAGGAGTGACAAGTAGCAAGCACAGAGCGAGGTGGTGGAATTACACCCAACGATACAGGTAAAAATATCAAACATACACGGACAGAAAGTAACTGGAACCGAAACACCGCAACCCGGCACAGAGCCTGGGACCGGAGCCCAGACGTGTGAGGCTGTCGGGTTTGGGAGGGTGGAGTGACCGACGAGGTCCAGACTTTGGCAAGAGTGCACGGCGCAATACCTGACCTGCCCCCTCTGGGTCTCCGAGTTCGATGGCGGTGTTTTTCTTAAGCACCTACTATGTGGGAGGCACTGGATGCTGCAGGGAGCAAACCAAATCCTGACTCACGGAGCTTATGTTCCGGAGGAGACCCTCAGCTGGGCCCTCGGTGGGCGTCACCGCCCACCCCTGTGGCAACCACCTCAGGTAGCCGCTATCACTAACCCAAGAGAGGTACTGTTAAGGCCAGTTCACAGCACGGAGGACTGAGGGTCACCTCTAAGCAGATGGGATTGCAGGAGACCACTCCTGCGGTGACTCCTCGCCATCCCGATGGCAGAGCTGTGGCGAGCAGCTCACCTGATGCCACTGACCTAGGACACTCGAAATTGTATTGATCGGGTCTGGCGATGAGCAATCAGATGCCTTCTTTTCAAAGGTAGATTTACCGTCTTAATTATGTTTGAGTTAGATTTCCAAGGATATTAGTTCCTATACCCTGAGTAAACATGGAAAACAGATGTCGGCTCAGGGAAAGGCCTGTACAAGTGTGAGGGGGGTGGGGTGCAGAGGGATTTTGAAATTGCCTGCAGGTTTTCACGGGGTGGTCATTCACACAGGAGAACAACTTGGGGCGGGGGTGTCAGACTTGCAATGAGTTCGGGCGTCAGCAGGAGGAGCCTCTGAGGACAGTCGCTCCCATCTTTTCTCTGGTCCTTTATCAACAGGAGCAGGCGTCCACTATGTACCTACTGGACATTGCTGGGGAAGCAAAGAAACGTACAACACCAGGCCCCTGTCACTGTGCTCTGCATGCTTGTCCCCCCACATTCACAGGCTGAAACCTAGTCCACAGTGTGATGGCTTCAGGAGGCAGGGCCTTTGGGAGGTGCCTGGGCCGTGAGGGTGTGGCCCTCGCGAGTGGGATTAGTGCCCTGATGAAACGGGCCCAGAGGGCTCCCACGCAGCTTCCACCACCTGAGGGCACAGCGAGAAGACAGCCTCCTCCAAACTAGGGAGTGGGCTCTCACCAGATGCCCAATATGCCGGAGCCTTGATCTTGAACTTCTCAGCCTCCAGAACTGGACAAGTAAATGTCTGTTGTTTAGAAGTCACTCCATCTATGGCATGTTGTTACAGCGGCACAAACGAATTAACACATCTTCTGGCTTCTATCCCCCAAAAGCTGCTGGCCTTTCCTTGTGGCCTCTAGCTCGGAGTGATGACATTAAAGAAGGCTCACATCTTCCCTTCACCCATGGGCACCCCACCATGGTCCACTGATTTATGGGGCAAGAGATCAAGGAGAACTTCCGCCCATGTGTCCACGCTGGCGAGCAGAGGACACGACCTCCCCTCCTCAAGTCTCCAAGGACAGGGCCTAACCTACATGTGCTGAGACGGAGCCCGGCCGGCACCACTGCTCCTGACCCCTCCCAGGTCATTGGGGCGGCCCCCGGGACTCCAGCCCCCGCAGCCCCGGCCGCCCCCGCAGTCCCCCGCTAGCTGAGTCAGCCACAAGAGGTCTGCAGCCAAGGGGACGATTTAGCAGCTAATGAGAAATGAAAACGTCGAGAACAAACAAATGAAGTAGCAACTGCTGTGGGGAAAAGCTGTTCATCAAATTCTTTCTCTCCGAGAAACCGAGGCAGCGAGTGCAGGCCACAGCACTGGACGAGGCCGGGCGGCGGCTGCGGTGGCCCGACTCCTGAGTGGCCCCTCGAGTCACCCGGCAGGCTCAGGTCCCCCGGGCCTCGCCTGTCTGGTGCTCCCTCGAGGCAGAGACTGACTGCAGGGTGGGGCCGGGCACACTCCGGCCGCACTGACCGGACAAATAAACCATGGCCTAGGGAAGCACCCGGGGGCCGCACCCCAGCTAGCCTGCCCAGTCTAGTCCCTGGACCTCCTGCCCCATCCCCCGCTGGAACCAACAGTATTTACTGCCTATCAGAGCCAAAGGCGGTGCCCCTCGTGTGGATCAGGAGACCAGCATTTGGAGGGACGCATGACGCCCCAAGGGCTGTGACCTAAGAGAGGAACGTGACCTCCATGCAACGAGCCTCAAAGTCTGAGCTCTTCCACCAGAGTCACTCCACGTCCACAGCAGCCCTCCGCAGACGGGCACAGTGCCCCCACTTCACAGAGGACGCAAGTGAGGCTTAGGGGGTGAGCTGCGGATCCGAGGTCAGCCGACCGGGAAACCACAGAGCAGAGTTCCCTGTGCTAGGCCCTGCCAAGGCCCAGGCACCAGGCCAAGCAGTGGGCACAGGAGGCGGGGGGCCCAGGGGTTAAGGCTCCAGATGCTTGGGCCGCCTGGGGGCGCTGTGGACCCTGGCGGCGTGGCCTCAGGCCAACTACCCAACCTTCTCTGCATCAGTTTCTTTGGCTGAAGAATCAGGATAAACATAGCACCTGCTGGTAGCAGTGAGAGGTGGTGTGAGGAATGTGCAAGGGAAGTGCCCCATCAATGTTGGCAGGTACTAACCCCTACACCACGCCTGGTCTCGGGGATGTGGAGACGAGGCAGGTGCGGCCCTTCCCCTCTCTGAGCTCTCAGAGGACGCTGCACCCAATCCGGGTGCAGGAAGCGTTCGGCACTGACGCCTCCAGAGGCAGAACAAAGTGGCACTACTTGCCTTCCGAGCCTTGGAATGGACGTGGACAGCTGCGGGCACAGACCCGCAGCGGTGACAGAACAGGCCTTGGATTGCCTGGGGTCTCTGAACGTCGAGGCCCAGGGCGTCGGAGGACTCGGGAAGAGCGCACGTGGAGCCTGCTCGCTGGTCAGAGAGACCCCTGCTCCCCACCTCCTCCCTGCCTGGCCGGAAACCTGCCTGGACTGGGCTCCGGAGGAGGAGGAGAACCAAAGGGAAGGATCGCTAGGTGTCTGTTGGTGTTCATCTGAAAGGGGACTGTGATCCTCCCTTCCAGCTGTGTCACTCCCTAGGGTGGCAGGAGGGTGGCAGTGATTTGGGCACAAGGATGGTGACCATGCAACAGGTCTGAGGTGCCAGAGGATAGCATCCCAGAAAGCCCAATATATCTTTGGGCCTGAGAGAGAGGGAGGAGAGGGAGGAGAGAAGGGAGGAAGGGAGGGAGGGAAAGAAGGTATGGTGGGGGGAGAGAACTGGACTCAGGAGGCCTTGAGGCTCTGACGAGGAGAACACACCAGGGATCGGCATGGGCCTGTGCTCTGCACCCAGATGGGTCTAGGACATCTGGGTGGATGCCAGCCCTGACAGAAGGCTGAGTCCACATGCCCTTGACCCTGCTCCATGCTTTGAGACCCGTGCCTAAGATGTAAACTGCCTGACATGGAAATGCAACTCCAGAGAAGGGGGTGGGGACCCTAAGTTGACTAATATTTTGTTTCTTTCACTTGGCAAGAATGGTGCCTGAAGTTGAAATCAAGTTCAGTTACCAAACAATAAAGAAAACAATGTTGCTTGTATACCCAAGTCTGTGGTCTGAGTTTGCTGCAGGCCATAAACCACAGAAAAGTTTTCACATGAATCCTAATCTCTAGGATTTAGGTCAGCCTGAGGAGTAGAAAAAAGGCGGGTCAAGGAAGACTTCCTGGAGGAGGTGACTCGGGAAATGGGTTTTGAAGGTCATGGAGGAGTTGGCTAGATGGCTAAGAGGGCGTTTCAAGCTTGGGAACTGCCTATAGGAAGGCTTGACAGAGAGGGGGGGCAGTTAACAGAGTTAAGAGAGGCCTGAGGCCAGGCGACCGTGGAGAGGAGTGTGAGTCGGGTCTGAGAAGAGATAGGGCCAGGACTCCAATGTTTGTAAGTGGTGAAGACTTCAAAGGCCATGCTGGCTGTTCCCAGGGACGCGCCCCCTGGGCAGGGGGAGGGGCTGCTGCAGGGCCTCACTCTGCTGCCACTCCCTGGGGTGAGTCAGAGGTAAGAATAGCGAACCATACTGCTATCATGCTATTGTGCCGCGAGGGAGCCACTCCTGTTTCTTCAACAAAGCAAATGACAAAAACGTCCTCATTAGGGGCAGGAGCGGCGTGACAAAGCATGCTAACGATGAGACAGGAAGCTCCTGGCGCCTGAGCACTGACATTACCAAAGATAGCAATAATTGTTGGTGGCGGACTTGCCAGGAGAGGGTTTGATCTCATTATTTCACGAAGCTGAAGTTGGCGCTTGCATAATGTGCGACATTTTGCCTGAGGCCCGAGGGTCGCAGGAACCTCGCCACCTCACCGGGGGTCTTCAGCCCACCAGCACCAGCAAAGCCTGGTGTGTGTGAGTGCACCGGCTGCGTTGCAAAGGCGAGGGCCCAGGGTGCAGCACCGACCTTCGAATCGGCACCGCCTGCCGACAGCCTCCCCGGGTTACTCTCCGTGTGTGCGCAAGATCCTGCGCAGTTGACGTGGAAGGCAAGGGCTTCCAAAGAGCCTTCAGCATAATAATGCTCCTCTAAATTCCCTAAGAGTGTCTTTGTTGCCACCTCCTCGCCTGGTCCCGCTGACAGCCCAGAGCTCACGCTGCCTTCCCACAGGGTCCTGTGCAAACCCGCCTGGGCACTGTCACTCCACCGTGTGTGGACGGGACTGTCGGTCGGGGTCCTTGGTCGCAAACTGTGGCAACCACTCTCATTGGTTTATGTAGGGAAGGAATTTATTAAAAGATAGTTGGTAATTCAGAGACTGTCAAGAGGGTCGAGGTGTCAGCTTTAGAGGCCATTCTGCCAGAAGTAGTATCCCTGCCGTGGGGGTCTCTGCAGGGAAGACCCCACCTGCTGCCCCCACTGCTTCACGAGGGGGCCGCGGCCACACTAGGAAGGAGACACCACAACTGCCTCACCCCTGCTCCACAAAAAAGTTTGCTTTGGCTCCCGCCCTCACCAAAAATGGATTCCGTCCTTCCTCCACTTTTTCAGGTGGACATCTTTGCAGGATAACGATGACGACCAGTGATGGGCTTTTGGGTCACTCCTGAATAGCTGGAGGCCAATGTCAAGCTCGGCTGCCTGGTTCTGCAACAGTTCTGAGCGGCTGCCCTCATGCTGGGTCCTCCCAACGCTCGCGGCCTCGTTCCAAGGGCGCGCTCGTGGAGGCTCTAGGAGAGGCGATGCCTTTTCCAAAGTTCTACAGAAGCCACAGGGCCCGGTCAGGTTCTCGGCCAGGCCTCCCTTATGCCAGCCCGTGCCATTCCTCCCGGGCCAGTACCCCTGCCCAGTCTGATACAGCTTGGCAAAGATTCACTTGTTCAGTCTTCTCAAATCTCACCGGCTATGACTTGGAACATTAGCCAAGAAGTCAGTAAATACATGGCTTTATTTAACTACTGCTGTATGCCAGGCTCTCTGGCCTAAAACTGCCACAGCCTGGAGCTCCAGGATGGGTTTGTGGTAATCAGAGGTGTCCCGGAGCAAGAGGAGGGTCACCTGAGCCAGCTGTGGCATGGAGGAGAGAGAAGGGAGGGCTTCCTGGAGGAGGTGATGCCAGAGGACGGGAAGGGGCTAGTCTGATGAAGGGTGTAGATAGGAAGCTCGGCAGAGGTGTCCCAAACAGTGGGGACAGAGTGAAAGCAGCTGACGCTGTCTCAGTGTTCCTCATCCCAGATGTCACTACCTGGGATTCCCTGGCAACTCTCCAAGGCCAGCAAATCCTCACCGACACTCTGGGCCCCCCTTTCTTCCTCTGCAGACAAGGGGCTACCATGTCGGGCTGATGGCGCTGGCGCAGCTGACTTTCATTGTGCGCATGCTACAGGCCGGTTCCAGGCACTGTGGACGCGGTTCTCCCTTCACGGTCACAAAACCAACCAGCTTCTACAAGTGAGAAAAACGAGTCCCCAGCGAGGGGACACATGCATGGCAGGGCCACACAGCTGGAAAGAGGAGGAGCCAGGTGTGCACCCAGGTGAGTGTGCCGGGCCACGCTGGGCACGCGGCGGGCACAGGGATGTGAGACTGGTAGGAATGCCAAGGTTGTAAGACGGAACCACTACCCGGAGTGCGGAGACGCGTCCCCCAGGAGAGCAGCCTGGTTGGCTCCGGCACTCTTGGCAGCCCTGTTTCCCTGGTGACTGGCAGCCCTGGGCAGGGGTGAGGCTGCAGAGCACGGGGCGCAGGCTGGGAGGCACGGCCCACACACCGGAACGAACCCCCTCACCCCTACCCAGGGAAACGGCAGAGACGCAGCAACTGAATTACTCCCTTCAACCATGAGTGCCCTAGGCTGTCAGATGGCGCACCCCACTCCCGCCCCGGGAGAGCTTCCAGAACGCTCCTGCCTCTCAGTTGCCGAGGAAGGGGGCTTGTTGCCACATCTGGCTGGCACCGCGCTGCTGCGGTGAGTCAGAGACACCCAGGCAGAAAAGGTCAAGGCTCCCAAATTAACTCGAGGGAGAACTGCCAGTCGAGGAAGATCTGTGCGAGGTCTGCACGGAAGGCTTCCTGTCTCCGGGGCGGGAATGCATGGGGCTCTGAGCGGAAACTTGGCTCTGCAGCCCCTGGCGCGCTCGGTGGTCCCGCCGCCGGGGGCGTGTGGAGCCTTTGCTGTGTCTCAGGCACCCCCTAGGGGGCTTGCCTGCAGGCTATTTCCTTTCTTTTCATGGCAACCCTGGGGTTGGGATCCCCCATTATACAGGCGAGCAAGCTGAGGCTCAGGGAGGTTTAGCCACTTGCCTGAGGTCACCCAGCTGCAAAGTGCTAGAGTCAGGCTCTGGGGCTCAGCCCCTCTGTGACAGGCCCCTCAGAGGCCAGAGATGGGACCCACCCAGGGACCCCACGGCTGCCCTGCCAGGCCTGCCTGCCTCTGCCCGATGCTGGTCCACGCGGGGACCTGGCGAACAGGGAGCCTCAGACTGAGCCCGGGGGGCCTCACAAGAACAAATCCCCAGCCTTGGACGGGGGTCCACCCCTGCCTAACTGCCCTGTGGTCAGAGGTCTCCCACCGTGTTCAACCTGGACGTCAGGCTCCAGGGTGGCTGGACCTCAGTTTCTCCCTCTGTACAATGAGCTAACGGGCTGGCTGAAAGCAGCAAGCGTTTGAGAAGACAGTCACCACGCGCTGACCACATTCTGAGTGGTTTACGTGAATTATTTGTATGAGTGTTGATCCTGCCAACAGCCCCAGAGCCAGGTTCCTTCGCCACTTTTTCTTCTACGTTCCAGATGGGAAACAAGAGGGACAGAGGGCTCGGGGACTTGCCCAAGGTCGCACAGCCAGCACGGGGAAGAGGGGAGATGCAAAGCCAGAGCCTGGCTCCAGAGCCCGGAACATTCCCGTGACGTTCTTCCAGTGCACGCTTGCATTCCCAGGCGTGGCAAAGCCACGGTCGAGGAACTGGGACGGGCACAGTGGCATCTGCTGGGGTTGTGCGGCACACTGCGGCACGACTGTCGCCGTGCCAGGCCAGGCAGATCGGGAAGGGCCTGGAGCAGAGCCCGAGGAATGAAAGTGGCATCGAGAGTGACCAGAAGCCACTGAAGGCGCAGGCGTGGGAAGAGACAAGCAGGCACGTGACGGAAGGTGGCCCTGGGGGCAGTGAGGAGGATGGTCTCAGGGGATAAGGGTGGAGGTGGAGAGGCCAGCAAGGAGCCACAGCAAGGAAGCCAGAGATAACCGTGGAGCCCGGACCTGGGCTGGGCAAGGGGGACAGGGGGTGAGCAGAATGAAAGAGATTTGTCGGCTGTAGAATGGATGTAACCTGGCCGTGGATGGCGTATGGATGGGGGAGGAGAAGGTCAGAAGGGGTCTTGGGTTTCCAGCTGGGGGACCTGGTCAGGGAGGAGGGAGTGCTGCCTGCTGAAGGGGCAGCCTGGGGTCAGAGGGGCAGAGCTCAGTCCAGGGTGTAATACATTGCAGGAAGCACCTGAAGCAAGCGCCCAGCATGCACTTGGAGATGCATGGCTGCAGCTCAGAGGGCAATGTGGGTGCTGCGGAGCTTGGTGTTGTTGGCATCTGGGTGCCCGTGGAGGGGATGGGCTATCCTGGGGCGGCAACAGGTGGAGGGAGAAAACAGAGGGCTCTGTTAGAACTCTAGGGAATGCCTCCTAGCAGAGGGTGAGCAGAAGAAGAGAGGACTCATCAATTCCCTATCTCTCTCAGCCTGACACTTGCCAAGTCCTTGCCAGCTAGGCTTCTTAGGAAGCCAACTGTTTACCCTCTTCTCTCAAACTCGGCTCTGAGAAGCAGCAACCGGCTGCAGCCCCGGAACCCTGCCTCTCTGCTCTGGCACAGGCCCAGGGCTCTCGGCAAGTTCCGAATCGCATAATTATCCAGGCAATAATTATGCCTGGCAGAAAGCTTCGGCTTTCCTGGGGGAGGGCTTCCCGGAGCATCCCCTGACAGCCCGGGCTCCATCCGCCTGCTCAGAGGACACTCGCACCGTCCAAGCGAGCCCGCCCGAGATCAGAGCGCAGTCCCTGGCCCAAGGGAGCCCAGACATCCACCACAGCAGCAGGTGGGCACCCGCAGGCTGTCTGTCTCTCCGGGGAAACCTGTCTGCACCATTCTGGCTGGCCTCCTGGACAGACACAGTCCCGTCTCAGACGGTTCCCACCCAGGGAGCTTCTGCCATCTCCTGTGGCCCTATTTATGTCCCAGAGGGGGAACAAAAATCTATCAACTCGGAGCAAGCAGCTAATCAGTTTACTCGGTTGCCTCGGGTCTTCCAATGTAATTATAATTCCTTCTAAGGCACTGGTGAGTGTCAGACTCATTTCAACAACGGCCGCAGACAGGATAATCAAAGCGCCAGATTCCTTTGTTCCAGATGCTGTGCAGACGAGGCTCATAAGGTATGCTTTGGAGGGAAAACTAAGCACAGGTTTTTTGGTTTTTTTTTCTGAACTCCTCTCCTTCCTGTCTCCTTCCTCACAGAGATCAGAGAGAAGCTGCCAGGGTGTCCCACATGCAGCCTGGAAAGAGACCCAGACCGGTGGGGCTGTGAATGTGGCCCCCACCCGCTCAGGGGCAGCCAGCAGCCTTGAGATCAGGCAGGAACGGTGCCCAGAGGAGGCCACTGGCTGCTTCCCAGGGACCTCACACGGTGGCGTTTCCCTTGGTGCATTCCCCAGCCTCTGGCCCCCGGCCGTGGGAGCTCAGAAACCTGATTTTTCTGGCTCACCCAGAAGGGGCCCATCTGTCGGGAGAACACTCCCATTAGCTCAGATGAGGAGACCAAAGTATGAACCGCACGGGGACGAACTAACTGCCTGCGGAGCGGCACTGCTGGCGGTGTCTGCCCAGCACTGCCTCCCCCTGGAGGCCACGCTGCCCAGGAAGCAGGTTGTGATAGGAGAGTTTCCTGGTGAACCTAGAATCACCCCTGAAGCTGGGTGAACCGCTTGAATATTCAATGGCCTCAGGCTTTCCCTCAGAGGGAGGCAGTGGGAGCAGAGGGGCCACGGCCCTGGCCTGGTTCGGGCAGCACCTCTGGGGCAGGTTTGTTTGAACTCTGCCAGCTGAGCCCTGGCTCTTGGGTGGCCTTCTCCACACCCAAGACAAGCAAACAGCCATGGGGCTCCGCCTCCCTCAGCAGGCAGGACCTCTCCCTGATGATTTGGGGACCTCCAGGACTATGGTAGGCCTGGCTGTGATCTTATGTGCTTCCCTGCGAGTACAAAGTTGCTGCTGAGGCCACCACAGACCCCACTTTCTGCCTCCCACCTGCCCTTGCATTTAGGAGGGGTTAGGAATACACTCTTTCCAATGAAACTCTGAGCCCAAGTGATGACATTTGTCACTGCTGGGTCACGGTGGTTAGGAAACAGTGTGTCATGTCCACCCCCTTCGCTGGGATGCAGAGGAGGCCCCAGGGTGGGTGCAGTGACAAGACGGAAGGACGCTGGGCGACCCCAGGGAGGAAAGCTGCTTGCCCACAGGAACCCTGCGTCGGCCAGTTACACGTAGGATAAATCAGAATGCATGGGTTAAGCTGCTGAAACACGGGGGTCAGGGTGCCGTGGCAGCCAGCGTTACCCTAGAGAATGAGTCGTTCTACTCTGGGCCTGCTTCTGGGAGGTTCCAGCCACCACCCACGGAGCGTTCACTCGTCTGAGACTTCAAGTCCACATTCAGCTGCACCTCTGGTGCCTCTCCAAACAGCGGCCGGCGGTGAGCGCTGTGCGTCCACTGTGTTTTCCCGAGTTCTAACCGGGTCCCCTGCCCCCGCCTCCCAGACAGGAGCTGCTGTTACTCGCGGGTCCCAAGGCCCCGCAGGCAGCTACTCTGAAAGGACAGAGACATGAACGTTCGAACCAACAACACGAGGCTGGAATGCTCTTCCAGCCTGGAGCAATAGTTTAAGTGCAGACAGAGAGAGAGACAGACAGACAGACAGACAGACAGAGAAATGAAGTCACAAAAGCAGGCTGAAGACAAACCCTGGGTTGCACAGAGGGAGCAGCAAACGTGAACCGGTCGGACGGGGATGCAAAGGAATTGCGCGCACCTTCCACGCCCACTGCAGCCCCTTGGTAGCGACTGCCTAGGGTGCTGTGTTAAGAAGGATTCTGAGGTCACCTTCCAGCGCAGAAGGAAAGTGATGGATGACCAGCGTCTGCCATGGGGAATGGATGAGGGAGCGACAGCACATGCCAGGAACGGCCACACCTGTGCTAGGGGCTGGGACGCGGTGGCAGAGGGACCTACATGTATCAAGCCGATGGCCTGAGGTTAACTGTTCATCCTCAAACGTGTGCCTATTGTGGAGCAGGTGTTTCGCACAAACATGTTCAATCAGTCTTCACAGCAACCCTAGCTATCATCCCTGTTTTACCGATGAAGGGAATGGCGCTCAGAGAGAGCAGGTGACTTACGGAACATCACACAGCTCAAGAAAGGCAAAGCCAGTTCCAGACCAGGACGGCCTGGCTCCGACGTCTGTGCGTCTCACCATCATCGTCACATGCAGCACCTCTGAGTGAGCTGGGCTGAGAGGAGCCACTCAGGTTGGTCGTGTGGTCTGGCAGCTGCCCGCTGACATCCAAGAGCACTGGGTGGGGGAGGGGGTGTCTCCCGGGCAGCTCAGAGGGAAGTCGTGTGAAAAACAAAGTAGTTTGGGGTTTGAGCTTCTACAGCTTTTCTTGGACCCTTAGGTTGGTTTACGGCTCCCCCCAAAATCTGGAGGATGGCTGGGAAAGGCAAGCAGAGGAGGAGACGGGAGAAGAGACATTTGTGCTTCAGCCGCAGTGACGGGCGGCCCGCCGGGGAGAGATGGCGGGGCTGGCGGTCCGGAGAAATGGGATCGGTGCGTGCTGCGTCAGGCTGGCTGTGCGACCGTGGGGGGCAGCTTTTGTGGGCCTCAGCGTCCCCCAAAGACAAGTGGAGCTAATGCCACTTAGCAACATTTGTAAAGTCGCTGAGTGAGGGACAGACAGGCCTGGGGTCAACACTGTCCCTGCACTTACCAGCTAGGTGACCTTGGCAGGTCACTCCTCCTCTCTGAGCTTCATCTTCCTCACTGGTCTCACCTCTAAGTTGGAGGGAATAACCTTAGACCGTGTGACCATTCGATGAGCTGATTTAGGGAACGGGCCCCACGCAGAGCAGACGGTCTACACGCAGGGGCGTGCTTTGCCTCTCTCTGCACAAATGCACGCTCACCAAACACCCTTTAAGATGCTGGGTGGTATGAGAAGCTGGGCGGGGAGGGGGCAGCCTGCCTCAGTTTCCACCGGTACCCTTGAACAAAATCAGCCCGAGTTCTGGCCATCCCTCTGCATTCTCATACACCTTGTGTCTTTGCTGAGCTCTCCTTTCTGCTGGGTCTCCCTCCCATACCTTCCACCACCGCGGCACCTGCAACGAAGAACATGGCGCCGCCCCGACGTCTCACAGCACGGAGAGCTTGTCGTGGCCGGGCAGCCTGCTACCCGCACTCCACATGTGACATTCTCTTATGACCCGTCTCCCTCCTGCCCTTCGTCCGTCCCCTTCTTGATTTTGTCCCAGGGTTCCAGAGACAAATGCACCAGCTCCAGAGACAGATAAAGGCTGCAGGCAGCTCTAATCCCCAAACCACTCGGGTCGTTCCATTACCCCCCCTCGCCGCCCCCGCCCCTCGCCCCCATCCTGTGCTGCCTGGCAGACAAATCCCTCCCCCACCCCAGCTCCATTTACACTTTATTCTCCGCACTCCTCCCAAGGAGCCCATGTGCTCAGTTTTATTATCCTCACTGGCCGCACAAAGAAACTAAGGCTCACCTAGCAACTTACCTAACAGCCAATGAGAGGCAGGTCTGGGGTTAAATCTGAGATCATTTGGTTTTCAAACCTTATTCTTTATTCAAGAGAACAGCACATGGGCCCAGATCCCCACAGGCCATCCACATCTTTCTCTACAAACCCACTGATAATGTGCGATCCATTCCGGGGACCCCCCACCCCGCCATCAAGCGCACAGTTCCAGGCCCCGGGGAGTCACACCACACGTGTTCCACCAAAGACAGGCACGTGCAAAGGCTGGGGTCTAGCATTATTTACCACTTATTACGTTACTCTCCCTACCAGTGCGTGAGAGAACTGCCACCAATGTTCAGAACTACCGCCATTTACTGAGCCCAGACTAGGTGCCAGTCCCTAAAAGCCACCAGACCTTACAATGTAAGCATGTGATCATCCCTTCCTGCCGTGAACAGGGGCCCAGTGGGTGCCTCTCACTCGCGCAGGGTAGAGGGTGGGCTGTGGAGGCACTGAACTTGAGGCCCCTTCTGTAATCTCTCCCAGGATGGGGAATGGGGATGGGGGGTGGAGGGTGGGGAGAGGGACTTACTGCCTAAAGAACAAAAGAATGTCTCGGGGGCGGGACCTGCCTCCCCTTCCTGCTGCACAGAGGGCGGGCTCTGAAGAGGGAGGCCCAGAGGCAGCCGGTGGGAGGTGTCTTCCCGCTGTTCCCTGTGCTCAGTCAGCGCAGAACTGGGGCAGAGCACGGTCAGACTTGGCTGACCCCCAGGGCAGTCTTCCCAGCTCGCCACATACCACCCACGCTGGTCGCGGTCTGTGCACAGGCTCGCGGTGTGATGGGAAGCTGCCTGAGAGCCCTGCGCGCCTCGGGAGACGAGACCTTGAACTCTGGTGAGTTCACACAACAGTACTGCCGGTTTCCTTCGCAAGTTTGTCCTTTCATCCCACAAACATCTACTGAAATCTGACCACGGACCGCGCCGGGCACTGTGCGGCGTGCTGGGAGTGCCAGCACCAAGAGGCAGCTGGGTAAAAACATTTCTGAACGCGGTCGCCACGGCTAAGAGGAGAAATCTAGAGGCATGAGCTGATTTGCCTTATTCTTCCTTCCCCACTGCGGACCGATCCACCCGGGAGAATTTGAATTCTAGGGGTCGGAAACCCTTCCGTGCAGCCTGGCCAAAGAAGACAGACTGGACAGAGGGCTGAAGCCCGCCATCACCACCGCCAACACGCCCACCAGCATCGCTGTCCTCGCCCCTCCCGCCACCCTGCCGCCACCACTGTCCTCACTGGAATAACCACGTCACCACGAACATCACCGGGCTTCCACAGCACCAGTACTACCATGGACACCACTGCCACCGTCACCGTCACCATCGCTTCCGCCATCGCCAACATCGTCCCCGCTACGGTCAGCACCGCCGACGCCAGCTGCGCCCTGTCGCCATCACCAAGGCAGCCGAGGCCCGCCGCCAGCACCACCTTCATCCCCAAGCTTGAGCTCCGCACCACTCCTACCTTTCTGGTCGTTATCAGTTACATATTGCTACCCACGCCCACGCTTGCCTACGCTTGCAGTCACATTGTCTCACTTAATCCCGGAACAATCCAGGGAGTCCTGATTGTTGCTATTTAAGAGAGGAGGAAACTGACGTGCAGAGAGGGGTTGAACAATTTGCTTATTAAACACCCGGCACTGAAAGGTGAGCTGGGACTGGCCTTCGGTTCTATTCCACCCAACACTTCACACCTTGCTCTCTCCGTCGACTAACTCTAAGCTGCCATGTAACAGCCTCCGAGGCGCTGTGTGCTGCACTAAAACCGCAATCTTTGATTTTCAGATCTTGCGGATGTGCTGTGGGGGAGGGTACTCAAAGTGTGTCCAAGCTTCTTGGCTGCATGAATCCCAATGAGGGAACCCCAAGTCCTCGTGCATCTCTGGGAGACATCAAGCCAAGGTGCCAAGTACCAACCCCGAGCCCGAGCTGTGCTGGGCTCCTCGGAGAAGCTCGGGAGAGCAGGAAGAAAAGCCCTGGTCTCCGGGGAGTGTGTGTCTGACTGGAGTGTCAGGTTTAGTTTACAGGGAGCGACTGTGGAGCAATTCCGGGCAATCAACTGCTAAACCACACGGGACACAGCGTGAGTGGCCTGGGAGGGAGGGGGCGCGAGGGGATGTGGGCTGTCGGGTCCTCAGGAGACTCCTGGGGAGACAGAGCAGGGGTGAAAGGGGACAGCCCCGACCCCAGTTCCTCCTTCCTTTCCTCAGCCCTGCTCTCTCCTACCTTCCCCACCTTCCTGAGTGTGGACGGCCTGCCTCGTCTCTGCCTCCACCCGGTCCCCTCTCATTTCTAATGGCTACCTTTCTATTGACATCCTCCAAGGCACCAAAGGGTGGAACGTCACTGTCATCTTTTTTTATTCCTTCTCCTTCCTTGCTGTCTACCTCTTGCTGGCTGCTGGGGCCATTCCTTCACTGACCTGCATCCCTGCACGGGCCAAGCCCAGCTGTGTTCTCAGGCTCAAACGCTGCCCCTCAGGCAGAGATGCTCCGTCCCTGCCCTGAGCACCCTGCCCCTCAGTGTGGCACAATCTGCAGTTCAGGACAGTGAGATGCCCAGACACAGCCCAGCCTGGTGGTTAAGCGTGCAGGCCCTGGCATCAAACCCTCCAGATTCAAATCCCGGCACAGACGGCATCCTACATAGCTGGTCCCTGCAGCAGCTTCTTCCTCAGGGGGTGCAGACAGGAGCCGGACAGGCTGCAGCATGAGCTATGCAGCGCGGCCCAACGTGCAGTGTGGTCATTCGGGGAGGCCGGGAAGAATCAGAGACGCAAGCGTGGTAGCACAAGGGGAGGTCGGATGTAACAGGAAGTGGGGAGTGACAAGGTACCCCGAAAAGGTCAGTACAGAATACAATACGCCATCTCTAGTCCCAGGTCTTCCCGCCCCTCCCGAGCATGCCTGCTGGGAATGCATCACATAACAGGGAGCTTCCATCAATCAGGGCTGGCGTGAACCCTGGTCCTCCCCCCGGCCACGTGGGGGGGCTCGGGAAGTCATTTCCTCCCCAGCTTCAGTTTCCTTGCCTAGAGAATGGGGGCGGGGGCGGAAACTTACTTCTCATAGTACAAGATCTCACCTGTTAGATGGGGGTAATCATTGTACCGACCTCACAGGCTATTAGGAGATTAAATTAATGTATCAAAAGCACTTAGGACAGCGCTGGGCACAGCAAACCATACAGGGTGGTGCAAAAGTAGGTATATGGCTGTTCGTATGAAAAACAATACGGTAATTAATAAAGAATAGTACGAGACTACATTCCCCGCTGTGCTTACTCACAGCTGTAAGCCAGTTGCCCTGCCCCGTGTAACTGTCCTTTCTTCTTGCTCTTCTTTTTTTTTCTTATTACTCTAAGGTCTTATTACCCCAAGGTCTTTAAAACTATTTTGTGACTGTTGTTCTATTTGCCAACACCTTGCACAGCGCCTGGCGCACGGTAGGTGTTCAATACACGTATTTAGAAAAATCCACATTTTCCTTTTTCCTGTCTGGTTCCAACTCTGATATGGAAATACCCCAAAAGGCGCATTCAAGAGATGGCTAAAGCACCAACAAAGTAGAAGCATCAAAAATCATGAAAAAACAAAACATGTTTTGGAAGTACATTTCAAAAAAAATCATCAAAGTAGTCATCATGGCAAAAATCCAAATTTTGACAGACTTCTTGGACTGACTGTGCTGTTTCTGTTTTGAATCCTCTGAGCAGCAGCTGGTGGGGCCGTGGAGGCAGCAGCAGCTTCACCATTTAGCCTGAGGGCCTTCGGCACTGAGAGTCCCAGCCAGCCTGGTGCTGGCCCGGCCCAGAGCGAAGAGGACTGGAAGGACCAGGCCCCCAGCCCCCAGGCTGTGTGAGCAGGGAAGCCTCTCTGAGAGATCCCTGCTGGGTGTGTGATCGGACCACTTGGGAGAGTCCCGTGTGGGTGAGGCCCAGGGATAGGGAGGAAGGAGAGCCCTGGACACCCACGGGCATCTCTGCACCGAGTCCCGGTGAGCTGGGTGCTGCATGGCCTCCAGTACCCTCCCCCAGCAGCCACCAGAAGCCTCCTCCCGCTCTGGACCCAGGGCCGGCGTGAGTGAGGGGCCGGCGGTGCCAGGAGGAGGCCGGCGGCTGTCATTTCTGTGTCCCCAGAGTTTGGCAGCTCGCAGCCGCTGAGCAGGATCACAAGCCTGCCTGTCCCGATGTGCCCTCTGGCGGGAGGAGGGGCCGTGTGCTGGGGGGCCCTGGAATCAGCCATGCTTCACTCCTTGCTTTTTAATCACTAGACACTCAAAGAACCTTCCTGAGCCTCAGTTCCCCAGTCTGCCAAGTGAGCGTGACCATGCGGCCAGCACAGGGCCACTGGAAAAACAAAAGGAGGTGACCGCAGTAGGCAGCAGGGTGTGGGAGGCAGACGGCTCTCAGAAACCCAAGCCCCTCCTCCCCGGGATGCTCCCCTCTCTCCTCAGCTTCCACCTGCATGGAGCCCCCTGGCCCTGCTCACTGCTCAGGGCAGGTCACTTCCTACAAGAACCAGGAGGACGGTTCGTTTTCCAACAAAGAGGGTCTACGAGGCCCCATGGAGAAGGCACTGACTTTCATGCTTCCCGCTCTTCCTTTGTCTGCCAGACTCCCACGACCTTCTGTCAACTCTTCTGGCTTCGAGTCCCACACAAAGGCTTTGCACATGAACCAGGCCACCAGACTGCTCTGCCCTTCTGAGCACCGCCAATGGCATCCCCTGTGGACAGAGGTCTCGCGTCCACCCGGCTCTGTTCTGCACCCTGTCCCGGTCTGTGGTCTTAGAAGCAACTTAGATGAAGGCCCAGGAATCCTACTTGTTCTCCCTTCAGGCTGCGGAATCGAGAGTCAGGGTCTCCTACATACATTAAAACGTAATGGGCATACGTTGTCCTGTTCTGGTTTTAACAAAGAAAAAAGGAAGGGAGGAAGGAAGGAAGGAAGGAAAGAAGGGAGGGAGGGAAGGAAGGAAAGAAAAAGAAAAGAAGGAACATTTCCATTGCAGAAATGCTAGTCCAGAGAAATCTGACTTCATAGCAATTCACATGACGACCAGCAGGGCTGGGGAAGCTTGTGGTTCAGAACCCAGTTCTGATACTTAAGCTGTGTGACTGTGGGCAAACTGCTCGCCTTCTCTGGACTGTTTTGTTATCTATAAAATGAAACTTGAACTAGAAGCTTGCGAAGATCCCTTCCAGCTTGGCATAGAATCTTATAAAAATACATATCTCTTATAGTTATACACATATACATGCAGCCGGAGACTGTAGTTTTAACAAGCCCCGGGCAACGCCGGGGCTGCGGGACTCAGGATCACCCTTTGAGCACACAGCTCCAGAGAGTAAAAACCTATATCTGCTGCCTTCTCCCCAGGTTCTGGCCACTGTATCTTCTGTGCATTATTGCATTTAATCCTCTTAACAACCTTGGAGGAATCACTATCAATATCCCATCCTTTGGACATGGAAAGGAAGGCTCAGAGAGGCACATGGCCTGCCTGAGGTCACACAGCCAACGACTCGCAGAGCCAGTCTTCGCATCCGGGTCTAAAGGTATCTGCCCACGTCCGCCACAGCACGTGCGTCTGGGTGACACAGATTTAGGCCAACCTGTGGCTAAGGACAAAGGGGACTAATGAGAGAGCCGAAGGCAGAGGCGCCAGCCAAGTTCTCGGGTTTGTTTCCTTTGCAATGATGACACCTCATCGACCGCCTGACCCCTCCCCGCCCCTCTGGACCACACGAAAACATTGACCCAATCTGTGGCTGATCACGAAGGCTGGAAACTCTAACATGCGTGGAGATACTTAAGCACTCGATCTTTCCCTGACAGGCAACGGCGGCTGTAACAAAGGGAGGGAAATTTAGTTCCCATAAATGAGTAGAGAAGATAGGGAGAGAGAGGGAGTATTAATCGTATTAATGTATTAATCGTATTAATGAATTTGCTGATTGGCCTTCTGCCCCCCATCACTTCAGAGGCAGGCTTTGCAGCGTCAGGGGAGGTGGAGACAGATCCAGGGGTGCTTCGAGATGGGGCTAAAAGCCTTTTGCTCAAGGCCTGCAGACGGCTGGGCTGTTCCGTACGGCTAATGGGGAGCTTTGGTCTCTCCCCACATGCCTTCTCCCCAGCCTCCACGCTCCCCGTTTCGGCTGCTCCTCCTCCAGGCCAGGCTGTGGGGGAGGGGGCGGGGCAGGAGTGCTGTGTGACTGCTCGGGCCCTGGGGTCAGCCGGAAGCGGGCACTGCTCGCCACAAGCTGTGTGACCCTGGCCAAGGCGCTTCGCTTTCTTAGAGCCTCAGTGTCCTCATCTGCAGACTGGGAACTGGAACGGGGTCTGTCCTCCGGGGCCGGGAGGAGGTTAAGAAAATAACACAGGAGAAGGGCAGAGCCAGGTGCCTGGCACAGAGAGCAGGCCAGATCGGCGTTAGCTGTTGTTATGATTATGATTATGATTATGATTATCACCACCATTATTGGAAGATGATCCACATGTCCCTACCCCACTGATGGGAATGTCTTTCATCCTCTGAAACCGTCAGCATCCCGTAGGAATCACCAGAGAAGCTGCTCAGGGTTCTGGTGGCTCTGGGTCTGAGAGAGAAGGAAGCAGAGGCCACAGCTCGAAGGGACAGAGATCGCTGGGGACTACAGGAAGCGCCGTACAGATGGGGCAACAGAGGAGGAAGGAACCGGCCCTGCGATGGACAAAAGGCCGCAGTGAAGCCAGTGCAATCCTGAGATGCTAAAACCATCTCGCCGTGAGTGAAGATGCGCTCACTGCCTCCTTGAGCCCTCACACGGCCCCATGAGGGAGACGGTGTCATTGTCCCCACTTTACAGAGGAGGAAATTGAGGCTCCGAGAGAGGTGCAGCTAAGTCCCAGAGCCAGAGTGTGAATCCAAGTCTCTCACTTTAACTAAGGGGTTGTAACTGCTGCGCAGAGCTGGTCCTAGATCCCTGATTGGAGCGAGGGTCCCATTCATCCCCCCACTGCCCGCCCCGGGGAGCGGGGGGGAGCCTTCAGTTAGAATGAATCCGAAGCCCGGCTCCCGTGGCCTGCACACGGGAAGCTAGAACATCCCAGCTGACCACGGCGACTCCCTGAAGGTGACCTATTTAAAATGCTACCTGGAGGGAGGCGGAGCATTTAAAGATAAGTCAGGTTCCTCTGAAGGTTCCAGAACTCTCAGGTCCAGTGTGACACTCCCTCTCCCAGTCCCTCTCCCTGTCTCTCTCTCCTAAGCACTGCTCCGTCTCTGCCTGATGAATGGGAAGGAACTTCAGCTCCAGGGCCATTATGCAGAACTTGGCGCTGCCTCTCCCCGTGATCTCTCTGCGCCTCTGCATTCCTGCACCGCTCGGGGCCACCCAGGGCCCCCACCCTGGGCCAGCATCCTCTCCTCCCCGCAGCTGACATCCATCAAGCCTGGGCCCTGGGTCGGGCTGCGCAGAGGACCTGTAATAAGACTCATTCCCTCAGAGCTAGTCAGAGAGAGAACTGTGTAAATCCACAAACACGTCGTGTGCAAGACTGGAGCGAGGGGAAGCACAACTGCGGTGGGGGAGCAGGGGGTGGTGAGGGGGCTCTGTCTGCAGGAGCCCGGGGGTGGGGGCGGATACTGAATGAGCTCTGGAAGGGTGTGCAGGAGTTCGCCAGGTGAATAGGGAGGTAGGGGTGGGGGGAGAGTGGGGAAGCCGGGGTGGACCCTGAGCAGAGAAAACATCAGGGAAACGACGTGAAAGGACCGAAAGGAACGGCTTAGGGAGCAAATAAAGGGGCGGACAGACACACAGGTTCTTCATCTCACCAGATAAGGGGAAGCTGACCCCGAAATGCCAGGGAGGCCCTTCTGAGGCAGTGCTCACTGTAGCGTTTCTTTTTTTTCTTTTTTTTAGAGATTTTATTTATTTATTTTCAGAGAGGGGAAGGGAAGGAGAAAGAGAGGGAAAGAAACATCAACGTGTGATTGTTTCTCATGCACCGCCCACAGGGGACCTGGCCCACAACCCAGGCATGTGCCCTGACTGGGAATTGAACAGGTGACCCTTTGGTTCACAGGCTGGCGCTCAAACCACTGAGCCATACCAGCCAGATCACTTTAGTTTTTTGAATGACTCCACAAAAGAGTGAAAGCTTAGAGATCCTTTCCCATCTTCCCACCTTCCCCAAAGACACTGCATGTCTGCCTGTATTCAAAACATTACCAGGATTCTTCTTGACTGCATTTATAATTTCCAGCTTTCTGAGAAGCACCTGCTGTATGTAAGTTTACTATGATCTGTACCGGGGCTTTCTCTACCACTGACTCCTTCCATGTCTGTGGTCGAGGGTGGGGAGCGGAGGGGCTTAGAGCCAAGATTCGGAGCATTAATGCTCTTCATGCAAAGCCAAGTCTTTTACTACAGCCTTCCGAGGACGCCACTCCTCATTAAGTTATGCACACAGTCGTTCATTCATGCACTCCTTGCCTCAATCATTCCTGCCATCACACACTGCACGTGACACTTATTGATTTCCCCATTCACGCCATCACTCACTTTTCCACGCCCTGGTTCACTCGCACACATACGAAGCATGTATTGAGCAAAGCCCTTCCGGGTTTGCAAACAGGTCTGAGTCTTGGTCGCTGTCCAGGCCCTGGGATGGACATCTGCACTGATTTTAGGCGGCAGTCCCTTCTCTTCCATCTCTCAGTCTCCCCCGCCTCCTGCTTTCCGTTCACCTAGAGCTCCATTGAGTTTCTTCTGGGGCTGAGGGACCAGAACTGCCCTGGGCCCTGGGCGTGGGCTCCCTGTACTCTCTCAGGGGGCTGGGAACTAGGAGCCCTGTTATCAGCATTCCCCTGCTGAACGGTAAACAGATTCAGAACGTTTCGGAAACAAAGCCAATTCAAAGCTAGCAGACCAGATAACAGAATTCTTTCCAGGCAGGGAGCTGGTAACTGAAATTCCAGTGGGGCACTAACTTTTCCTGCAGGGTCTGCAATTAAAGGGAAAGAAACAGAGAGCAGCCAACCATCCCATTATTCATCATTTCTTCCAGAAAAGATTTATCGAGTGCCGACTGCATGCAAGGCGCTGAGCTGCAGGCTGTGAAAGATGATTCAGACAGGCTCCCCCCAAGACGCCGACACTCTGGGGTGAAATGAGGGTTAAAACCACCGTCCGTTGCACCGGCGCAATTCAAAGCATGACTTGAGAGTCCTGAGAAATACGTCTTGAAAGATTTAGGAATTTAGATGGAAGGAGTCACTTTTCTCTGGGGCTTGGGGAAGCCTTCCAGAATGTGGAAACAGCTGAGTGAAGTCTTGGAATGTGGGCGGAATTTTAACTATTGGAAAAGGAGGTGGGGGGAAGGGTGGAATGGAGTTGAAGGGATGGACAGAGACGCAGCCACAGCCGATGCCCTGGGCACGATGCCACTGCAAATCAGCATGCCTCTTTTGGACAGAAGGAAAGCCACACTTCCAAGGTGAGACGGCCTGCCTGATGTCACCGGAGGCCAGGACCCTGTCACAGCAGGTCAATGGCTTCTCTCCGCTCCGCTGCCTCTTGCTGGCCTCCCAGATCGCTCCTGGTTGAACGTGCTGCCCCCCAATAGGCCCCAAATCCAGCCTCACCGGGCACTCCCTGGTCTTGGGGCCAGGGGACCAGTCCCACATTTGTCTCTAACTTGCCATGTGGCCTTAGAAAAAGCATTTAATAGCTGTGGGATTTTGTTTGCTCATCTCTTCAATGAGCATTCTGAAGATCCCGCGCTCAGCCCTTCCCGAAGGTACTGAATGCTTCATTCAGTCGTGGGGGATTGATAGCCCAGCCTCCCTGCAACGTGGGGTTATTTCCCAGGGAGGGGCCTTCCTAGTGATGTTGTCCCTCAATTCTCTTGCGCCCCGCCCACAGACCCAGCTGCCACAGCTGCACTTCCTCCTCTGGTGGCTCCGACACCCCAACCTTTCCCACTAACCCACCCAAGCCCAGGGCACTGTCCTCGGTAAGCTGAGCACATGCAAAACTACTGGAGTCAGAAATTCTACCTGGGACCGGGGTGCAGAGTCCCAGGGTGAATCCCCCAAAGCAGGGCTTTTGCCACCTTCATTGAAGGTGGAGACCCCAAAAAGAGACAGAAGATACACTAGAACACCTTTGTTCGGCGACGTCTCAGTTTACTTTGGATTTCTGCTGCCTTCGGGACACTCTCCCTGCACGCCCAGGGCGGGCAGGTGCCCTCCCTCTCCAGGCACTCGTCACATACAGATTTTGCTCCATTTTAGAAACATACCAGTGTTACAAAATCCTATTTCCAAAACTCGCAGGGTATGCATGGAGCAGGCTGGAACGTTTTCAGGGCCAGCGGCAGAGCAGAGGTCAGGAGGGGCTGCAGCAACCCATGCTTGTGTGCCTGGGTTCAGGGTCCTGGTCCCTCAGGCAGGGCTGGACGGGCACTCTGGAAACGAGCTGCCCAGACACCCAGAGGCACTGACCACTTCCAGGATGGCCTTGCTCCAGGTGTTTGGAAGCCCCACTCAGGACAGCCAGAAATTTCATAGCGGCTAAAATTTGCTGACCGCTTACTATGTAGCAGAGCTTGGGCCAAGCATTTGGCTTGCGTTGTTAGCCTTGAAATGCACACACCATGCAGCTACAGGATGGTAACGACTGCTGTCCCCGTGTTATAGTTGAGGAAAATAAGCCCTAGTCGTACAGCTAGTAAGTGACAGGGCCTGGATTTGAACCCAGCAGGGCCACTGACACCCGAGAGGCAAATCTCCTCCACTCTCTCTGACTACATCTAATTAGATCTGAGCCTGATGTCTCAGAGATCACAGTCGCAGCCCTGGTAAGAGCATCAGCAATAAAACCCCGCAAATTTGAGGACTGGGCGAAACCTGAGGAAATGTCTAATGTAACTACCTCCTTTTAGAACGGAGAAACTGAGGTCCTGGAGGGGAACGCTCATCCCCCAGCCAGTTTCCAAGCCGCCTGCCTCTCTGCAGGAAAGGTCTTCTGCAGATTAGCTTTCCAGAGCGCAAGACAGGAAAACGAGCCTCTGCTACAGGGCAAAGGGGAGCTCGTGGCCAGCAATGCGGCAGGGCTTTGTGCAGCCGAGGCCAGCCAACCGCTCCGGGCTCGGGCCGCTTGTTGTGACGGCCCCCCCACCCCCCCCCCGGCAGTGTGTGAGAACTAAGTGTGAATGCACACACAGACTGGGCACACAGTAGGAGCTCACCAAATGCTGGGACCCTTGGTTCTGCTTCTTAGAATCCTGGGAGAGAGGAGCAAAGAGCTTTGGCCTCTGGGGATCCTGTGGGGACGCAGTCGGGCTGACCTGGAGTTGTGGGGGGGGCGGGGGAGGGAATGGTAGACAGCCCGGTCTGAGGTCTGAGTCTGTGCCCAGCCCGGTACACGGCGCTCCATATCCATCATCCACCTGATCTTTGCATCCTTTCAACAGCACCTTCTGGGCCCCTGGTGGCTGCAGCCAGCAGTCTATGAGGGCCCGATCCTCCCTCCACTCCTCCCTCCACTTCCCCGCACCCAGTCTCCTGCCTGGAGGCAGTATTCTAATTCAGTGCATGGGTAAGAAAACTGAGGCTTACAGAGGCGAAGGGACCTGTCCGAGGTTACAGAGGGAGGGACTCACACCCAGACTCTGCTAGACTTGTAGCTGCCTCCCAGAAGTGCCACAGGCATAGAAAATAATTTAAAACAAACACCTGAGATCCTCGTCCCCACTGTCTGCTGGCCTCTGAGATGAGTGGGAGTCAGATAGGCAGGTGATAGGGGAGGAGATGGAGATTCGGGGCTGAATCTCCCCCCCAGCTGAGCAGTATCGGAGGGTTCTGAATGTCAAGGCCCTGGGCCAAGGCTTGCGGACCTGTTGGTCCTGCCTGAGACTGCTAAGAGGGCAGCCAGTCTCTTCCGTGCTGGGAGACGTGCGGCTTAGCTGCACAAATGGGCCGAAGCCTCTTCCACGTTCTAGGCTGTGGACACCAGTCCGGCTTCGTCCCCGACAATCTTTTCCAAGGGACCTCGTCCCTCAGGGTGCAGCCAGCCTGAGGTTTCGGGGGCTGGGCCAGATGCCTGGACACCGCGAGGACAGGTCCCTCGGGGGGCTCTGTGAGGCGGACTCCCCTAATACATCAGGCGAGACCAACTGAAGCCCTAAGAGAAGCCTCTTGGGGTGCACCATTATCCTAACACATCTAATCACTAGCATGAAGGTGAGGGCCTTGCCTGAGGCCACAGAGGGAGGGAGTCCATGGTAGCACTTGAAAGTATCCGTGTCAGGTTGTCGAAATTCTCCTAACCACCCACAACAGGAGTTGAGCGTGAAACCCAACCCAGCCCAACCCATCGTTTTCTTCTTCCTAATGGAATCCAGTCTCCGTCTGCCAACAACCGACTTCGTAACTGCTGGGCGGGAGGCTGGTATAGTCCCCGTGGGCACTACACACGTCTGTCCCAACTTCACCCAGACCCGCCTGACGACGGTCCCGCTGAGGACAGAGAGCATGTCTCAGCGGGGGGAACGGCAGCTGCGGATAGGGGCTGGCGGGAGGGGTTCCAGGATGTTGTGCTTTCTAACCTTTGGTGTAAGCTCAGCTCCCGCCACACCCTGGCAGTGCCTGTGGCAGCATTGTTGGGTGATGCCCTGTCTCCTGAAGACGCCCTGAGCCACCAGGACGTGAGTGAGCCCTGGGAGGTGCACCGCCCGGCAGCAGCTGATTCCTTTTGGCTTGCAGAGGGTTTCTGGGGTGGGCAGGCGGAGCGCCCTCTTCTAGTGACGGGCTCCCAGGTCTGCACCAGCATCGCCGCCTGAGGAGCAGTGAGTGTGTGGGCACCCTTGCTGGGGGCCCAGAGTCACACAATCACCTGCCATCATGGGAACGGGGAGATCCTCCCAACACTTCCTCTCCCCCCAATTCAGCCGCCCCCCACCGTGAATCTGCCCCTTCCTTCTGCTCCTAGGGCTTTCCCCAGGAGGAGGGTCCTGGTGCCCATCACCTGGGGAGCAGCACCCGCCCCCACTCTGGCGCCCTCCTCTGTGCCTTCACAGCTGTTCACACCAATTCTCCCTCAGCTTCTTACGCCTCTGAAGACAGAAGCATGGACCTGCTCCTAATGGTGGGGGAAGTCTGGGCCAAGGGAGTCAGGTGGCACACCCCAGCTCAGCCTTGAGCACCCCCAAACCCAGCCAGGGGAACAAAAGGAAGAAGGAGGTGTCTTACCTTTCGAGGGTCGCCTTTGTTTGGTTTGCAGAGAAGAGAAGGTGCCCATAACGGCCCCCATGGCAGCCAAGACTTGAGTTGGGACCCCGGGCCCTGCCCCTCCCCTCCCCTGGAAAAAAATCAGTGTGGATCCTCCACTCCGAACTGGAGGAGGAAAAAGGCGCCCAGCAGCCCGCTTGCAGCTTGGTATTCAGCGAGCGTGGGGCCGGGCACTGGGGAGCCTTTTCTTTCCGTCTTCAGCCCCGCACATGCACTGACTCACAGGGCCAGAGGCTCCCCGCGAGCTCTCGGAGCCCGGCCCCGCTGCTTCCTTCACCAAGGGCCGGCGACGGCGCCTCGGAGCCTGCCTGGAGCTGAACACTGGGCGGACGCCCGCCCGCCCGGCCGAGGCTGCGGAGCCAGCGCTGTGTGCGGTGCGGGAGCCGCGCTCTGCCCGCCCCTCCTGCCGCCGCACGCTCGGCTCCCCTCCCAGCGCTCCCGGCTGGGTCTCCGGGGGCCGAGTACCAATCATGAATGAACAGAGCCGGGACCGCGCGGAGCAGCGCCGCGCGCCCGCCTGCCCGCTGCCTGCCCGCTGGCTGCAAGACTGAGCCACGCAGAGAGCACCCAGTGGGCGGATAACCCCAGGGGGGTGGGGCGGGGCCGAGCCGCCCGGAACTCAAGGGGGGCGCTGGGGACCCGCTGCTGCCCACGCCCCTTCCCGCCCTCGCGAGCGGAGTGTGCAGACTCCCGCAGGAGGCTGCGCTCCAGTCCCGGCCCAAGCACCTGGCTCATGGGTGGGATTCAGGGGGCAGCAGATTGCTTCTGGGAGAAATGTGTATGCGCTGCATTATTTCACTTGACTTCAAGGGGAATCTTACTTAATTCACTGCCTGGATTCATGGGGTGGAGGGAAAAAGTGTGTCCTACCAGGGAGGGATGAAAACCATACATCCAGCTGGGCTGTCGTGGAGGAGGGGTCCCCCCTGCTCCTCCAAGGCCAGGGCCACCGTCTAGTGAGAGAGAGCTGGGGACAGCAAAGGAGCCCACACCCCTTCGGGCCCTTGCTTTCTCTTCTTGCTGTTTCTTTCCTGACTCTCTGCTTCCTTCACTCCGCCCCCCAACCCAGGCCTGATTAGCCGTCAGCTTTGGGGCAGACTTGGAGTTCGTGCTGAATTTAGGAAGCAGTCTGCCTGCTGTGAGTTCTCACTCCACATCACACAGACCAAAACCCCAGTTTCAGCTTCTCATGCAAAGCGGCAAAGTCGGGGTCCACCCCTATGGGTTCTCCTCAGCCTGCTGGGGTGCTGAAACGCAAGGCTCCCTTCCTGATGGTCTGGGGAGGAGCCCCCCCAAATGGGAGCTGCCTGGGTCCCCACAAGCCACTGAGTCTGCAGCTTACAGGGTCCCGCAACACGTGGCCTCAGAAGTGCGCACACGCCATCACACGAACATATGGACACGGGTCCCGCCAGCCCACGCAGGCACTGCTGTGGTACACACAGCCACACGCAGCCACGATACACCCACAGGCGTATCCACAGGGCCCCACACGGGACACGGACCCCCAGGCCCAAAGGTGCACCCAGAGTCAGAGCAAAACGCATCCCAGTCACCCCCTCGCGCAGGCTCCCAGCCACACAGGCAGGCAGTCATTCCCCAAGGGTGCAGGGACCCTCAGGAGCTGCTTCCCCTCACCCAGCCCACTGGTTGCCCCTTCGGGGACACAAGTGTCCTGGGACTTGGCCAGGGACCTGAGTGATTTCCTCTGCCTATGCGGCACATAATGCTTCCTCAAGCCCAAACACATCCTGTTTCGTGTAAGAGGGAAGGTGCACTTCAAACACCCACCCCTTTCGGTTGCACTGCTCATTGCTGTGTGACCCACGTGACCCCACGCCCTGCAAGTTAGGCAGATCAAGTCTAATCATCACCATAGAGAGAAACTGAGGCTAAGACAGTGATTTGAAGTGACCCAGCCAGAACGCGGGATCAGGACTTGGAGTCTGGGGCTCTGTCACCACCTCCTGCTGGTAGATGAGGATATGGGGACCGTGGAGTTGGGGAGAGCACCTCTGGGTGCCAGCAGAGTGAAAGCTTCAGCTTCCTAACTGCCAGCGCTCATCGGCCAAATCCAGGAGGCCTGCAATTCTGGATGACGGAGGGCTGGAAGGGGCTGACCCCCACCTCCCTCCTGCCCCCACCCTGCTGGGGAAGAAGGGCAGGGTGCAGCTGAAGCCACAGGTCACTTGAGAGGACCCATGAGGACAGCCAGGAGTCAAGGAACAGAGAAGGCATCTTTGCTGGGGCGAGGGTGGTGCCGTCCCAGCCTTCTCAGATCACCGGATGGGGTGTCAAGCCACTCCACCCTTGGGCCCCCATCATCTACATGCTACCTGAAGCCCAGGACCAGCCCTCTGGAGTTCACAAACTCAGATGCCGCGCTCTCATCCCTTCCTCCCCAGTGCCCTCCGAAGCAGGCGCGGACGAACTGCTCCATTTGCAGCACAGAGAGAGTCAAGGCCTCCAGAAGCCCACAGCTGGCTGCCACTGAGCAGTGGGAAGAAAGCGCAGCCACCAAGAGAAAGTCCAAACTGCTCACGCATTTGCCGTGAGGCCCTTCGATGACCTGGCTTCCTCCACCAGTCCCCTGCTCCCTGGCGCTCTCCTTGGGGTTCCAGCCACACAGACCTTCCCTGTCCCCAAATGTGCCTCAGGGCCTTTGCATCTGCCGGTCCCTCTGCCTCGACTGTCCCTCACACCTTTTCCATCTGGCGACCTGCTGCTCATCCTTGAAGATGCACTTGGGGTGTCATTTCCTCCAGAAATCCCTCTGACCCCAAGTTTGTGTCCACCCTGGGGTTCCTGCAGAACATGGGCTCCCCCCCATCAGAGACCACCTTGCCCCTTTCCTTGTCTGTCTCTCCCTCTGCATGGTACATTCCCAAAGGGCAGGGACCGCTGCTGCTCTAGCTCTACACTGTCTGCCTAACCCCTGGTTTCCGACAGGGGTGCAGTCAATCAGTGCTGAATGAATGAATGAATGAATGAATGAATGGATGGATGAGTGGATTTTCTTTGCTCAGTGACTCAGTTAGTAAGTAAAAACTGACGATGACCAGACCATCCTTGCCCTTCTAAGACGCACATTCTCCGAAGTAAAGATGTATTCATTCGACAAATACTTAGTCACTCATACATCAACCATGCAGAAAATACTGACACGCACGGTAGCTCATTTGCTCCCGATGATGCCCTGGGGGGTAGGTGTTATCTACAGAAGAATATTCATATGGTACGTATGATGCAGTGCACGGCGCCCACAGGATGCGCACGAAGGAGGCACCCAAGGAGCGATACACAGTAAGTGTGAAGGACAAGAGAAAAGATGACAGCAGACCCCCTCCCTGTCTCTTGGCTGCTTGTGACAGAGCAGAGAACTGCATGGGCAGACAGGGAGCCTCCGCTCAGTCACCTGGCTGCAGGGGCCACGTGACCTGCCATCCCCAATGTGGCGTATTTGCTAACGCATCTTGCCAGTCCCATTCGACCTGGGCTTCAATGGCTGTGGCTCCTTCTCATCCGGCAGGTGAGCGAGCTCACGCTCGGTACCCCGCTCGTCCACTCGGTTAGAGACTGAATGTTTGTGTCCCCTCCCCCTCCCCAACTTGTATGTTGAGGCCCTAAGCCCAGTGTGGCTATGTTTGGAGATGGGGCCTCTGAAAAAGTAATTAAGGTTCAATGAGGTTAAGAGAGGGGCACCCCTGATCCCCCACACATGACCAGGAAGAGGCCTCGTAAGCACACAGGAGGAAGGAGGGGTAGCCATCTGCAACCCAGGAGCAGAGCCGTCCCCAGACACCAGCCTGGACACTTGCAGAGAAAATACACGTCTGTTGTTGAAGTCTGCGGCATTTTGTTCCGGCACCCGAGCAGACTGATACATACCCCCAGCTCCCGTCCATGCCCTCGGGAGTCTCGGGAGGCAAAGCCCTCTCTTCCCTCTGCCGTGAGCACCCCTACAGGAGCCCTCAGGGCACCGCAGGAGGCTGTACAGGGAGACGGTGGGGGGGGGTTGGCGGGGGGGGGCGTGGAGGAGACGGTCAGAGACCCGTGGGGATCCCGTTAAAGCACGCACGTGCTCCTCTGTGATCGTGCAATGCGCAGCTGCCTCGGTCCCTCAGTCTCTCCTTCTGCCTCTTGGTTCCCTCTGGCGTGTTTCTTCCACCCTTGTGAGTGAGGGGAGGTCTCCCTGTGTCCCCCTGACACACAGAGGCAGCAGCGTCCGATGAAGGGCCTGGGTGTGGGGGGCTAGATCTGGGTTCAAATCCCGATTTTGCCCCTTGATAGCAGCGTGACTTGGGGCCTGCTGAGGACTTTCTCCGAGCCCCAGCTTCACCTTCGGTGGACGGCGTCACTATCAGCAGTGGCCAGGTGATGTCCGGGAGGCCCTCAGCAGGTGCCTGGCACGCGGCGTGGCCGGTACGGAGGGGCTGCCGCTGTTGCCGGCACCGTGGGCTGGGCACCGTGCCCGGCTAGAGTGGTATAAGCGTGAGGGAGCCGCAGCCTTCCCCTTGGCTCCCAGCTTTGCTCTTCATCTGGTTTATAGGGAAGCTATTCTCAGGGTCCCCATCTGGTATTAAAAGACTCAGATTAGTTAAGGAAGGGAATGTGGCTGGCACCTGATTACGTGCGACTCAGCGCTGTGCTGGCTGCTGTCTCGTGCCGTCTCCCAAACGTTCCGCGTGCACGGGTCTGGCTTCCTCAAACAGACTCTGGGCGTTTAGAAAGCAAAGCAGGCACCCCCGACACCCCACCACCTGCCCCCCCATACTGCGGCTCCCCCTGGCCCAAGTTTTCCTCGGTGCTCCACAAATCCTCACGCTAAGACCGTTCAGGGCAGGGGAAAGGCCACCACTGCTTAGCCCTGGGATCGAGTCCCACTTCTCTTACTAAATGCGTGCCCGGGCTGGGGCGGCTTCATCTGGGAACCGAGAGCAGGACCACTTCGAAGGGTGGTGGGCGGGACGAAGGAAAGGGGAAGTGCTCATCTCTCTGTAAAGCTCTCTGCAAATGTCCTCTGCTACTGTTTGCTCTGGGGCTCACCTGGTTATTCTTTTCTTCATTCAACAAAATGTTTGTGAAGCACCATCTACCTGCCAGCCACTGTTCTAAGTATGTGGACCCGTAATGAGCCACAGGAGCTGGTGGTGCAGGACTAAAGACAATCGAATCCTCCCATCGCTACAAACCGCCATCAGGTTGGACAGAAAGAAGTGCAGGGGGCGTTTGGGGGAAGGCGCTCGGAGACACCAAGGAGGATAACCTTTGCAAATTATGAAGTTACAAAGTGATGTCAAAGCACATATAGGTCCTCAGAGGGCAGGGATGGGGATACAGTTTTCAAGTCGGGGAGATCAGGTTTCAGATGCACAGGGTGGAGGGGGGTCGTGACCTTGAGCAAGTTATTTGACCTTGGAAAGCCTCACTTTCCACACACAGAAGAATCCCACCGATGTCGTCTGTAGGGTGAGGCTGAAGATGCGAGTCATCCCAAACGTGCCGGGGACAGAGTCTCCCCAGCTGACACAGACCTGGCTCAGAAAACGCTAACCCCACATTCCTCGGTTCCCCCTCCCGGTTTCCTTTGCAAGCACCTCTTCCCTGCTGCCACCCCAGGAGAAGAAAAGACCTTGGAATAGGGCAGGGGCTTGGAAGGGCCTGTGCTGAGCCAGAGCCTTATGCATCAAGCACGCGCTCCTCTGTCAAGGCTGATCATGCCCCTCGAGGGAGCAGGACTCGTGCGGGATGCAGGGGACACAGGGGAACCGGGACACAGGCTCTGTCTTTCAGGGCCTGCCGACCGCACTGCCCAGGGGCTCCCCATTCATGCTCCAGCGCTGGAACGGTCTCTCCTGGGGGCTGGGAGGAGTTCAGACAGCGCAGTCACCCAGATGCAGCGGCAAGGCCCTTCCAAGTTACCCAGACCCTGGGAAAGGGAGGATGTTCCAGGGCATCTCGGCTTTCATTATCTGAAGCCACGCTCTGTGTCGGGAGACCAGAGAAGTCCTGGTGCCAGCAGCAGGCCAGGCACGAGGCATTAATCAATTACTTGGTGCAATTGATTAATGGCTCTTTGGGAGTAGATGGGAAGATGGATGGAAGGAGGGAGGGTGGAGAGATGGATGGATTCCAATATGTCCAAACAAGCATGTCAGCACCTGATGAAACCTGTGAACTGCCTCCTCCAAAAGAACCATGTGTGCGTGTGCACACACTCACACTCTCCACAAACTTCTATGGTGTTCGCAATGCTCCCCCCGAGGCACGTCCATGGACACCTGGTTAAAACACTCTGCCCCTAAGGAGGAAAGATCATGGTAATGGACTTGATCCAGTCCTTTCTCAGCGGTGTGACTTTAACTCCTCGCAGCCTCGGTTTCAACATCTGTAAAATGGGGGCAAGGATGGAGTCTCTTTCTTAGGGCTGGCGTGAGAATTAGTAAGTGAGAAGAAGCATTCAAGTGCGCTGGCGTAGTGCCTGGCAGGCCCCAGGATCCGTGAAAGGTGGGGGTCATCCTACCATCATCACGAACCTTCAGTCACTCAGTCACCCACTCATTCATTGAGTGGGTGCCTCCTGTTTACCACACCCTGAGTGGGGCTCGGGGTTGGAGATGCCCACTGGCTTGGGGAACTCACAGTCTAAGGGACAAAGGGCAAGACACTTGGGGATGACCTCTTTAGCTCTGCCCCTGGCTCTGGCCAGCCCCGCTGGACAGCTGTCGTATCGACGTGGCAGGGTGGACACATACTGAGTGGCTGGGGTAATAAGAACAGAAAGCACGGGGGGAATCTCATGTCTTTCTAACAAGTGCAAAATATGGATCCACGATGCCCTGGGCCGATGCCCAGGAGTTGGTCGTGTTCACTCCCTTCCTTCTTCTCCGTAGAATGGATAACATTGACATTGACGATGGTAGCCGTCATCTTGGAGTTCTCACCATGTGCCAGCCATGTGCCTGGTCCCACCTAATCATTTCAGCACCCCCTGAGGCAGGTGCTTTCAAGATCCCCCATTTAACGTGAGGCGACCAAACTACAGAGAGGTTAAGTGACCAGCCCAAAGTCATACAGCATGTTGTGTTGGCCTTCTGCTGCTGTTGAAACTGATTTCGTCTAGTAGTTTCTCTGGGGAGGTGGCAATCCACTGGGGACATATAGGTATGGTGTCGATTCTTGGAGCCAAGGGAGAGATGCAGAGGCAGGTGCACCGAGTCCTGGCGCCTCTGCCTGGCAGCTGTGCGCACCCATTCCCATAGTGCCTGGGAGCTGCGGCCGTGCCCACCAGCCCTCAGGATGCACACAGAGTCTGCTGTTGTTCGTGGCTTCTACAGACTGAAGGCCCCAGGGGAAGTGAGCACGGAGGGGAGGAGGGAGTGGCGCCTCGCTGCGAGATGATGGGTAATGATGCCCGGAGGAGCGCCCCCGGCCCTGCACGGCCCACTGAGCCTGCCAGCCTGGCTCCCAGCCTCCCAGCCCTGCTGCTGCTGCCACTGCAGTGGAGCCTGAAGAGGGAAGAAACCCAGAGCAGGGGGTCAGGGGAAGCAGGAAGGAAGGAGGGATCTGGGGGTGGCCATCATGCTGAGGGCTGACTCTGGGAGGGGCCCACAGAACTGCGGTGACTTAAAACTACAGGAGATCAGTGGATGCTTCCTCACTTATTTCCTGTGACCACACACCCGCCCCTTCCTCCAGACCCACAGCATTCACCTCCTGGGGCAGAGAGGACACAGGCACAGGGAGGCAGGAATCTAATTCTTGGATTCTGACTTACAGAGGCTCCAGTGTGAGACACGAGGCTCAGTCAGAGGGCAGGACGGGGGCTTGTCCTGGACGCCCCTCAGGCAGGCCCTGTTCAGCACTGAAATCCAGACTGCGATGGAATCTGGGGGCCAAGGAGAGCCTCCTGCCCCTCTCCCAAGTCGGGCCTGAAAGACTGGAAATGACTCTGAGGCCCCGTCCCAGCACCCCAGGCTTGTCCGTGGCAGGAATGCCGCACACTCCATGAGCCCATGCCCATTTTCTAGGACTGGGGTTTGGAGCCCTGACTTCTCTCCTGACTGTGTCTGGTACAGAGGAGAATCTTGCCCCTGCACCCAAGTGGAGTGTAGCCCAGGAAGCCCCGGAGAGCCAGCAGACCTCGGGCCGCGGCTGGAGGGCCCAGCTGGGACCTGGCTGGCCCGGTGACCACAGAATGCACAGGAACCAGGGTGTCTTAGGGCTGCCTGCCTGGAGAGGCGATGGGCTGCCCACCATAGGCGGAGCCCACCCACACCTGCATGCTTCCTGGAAGAGTCAGGCAATACTGGGGGGATGGGGCGCCCTGAGTTGACTGAGATTTCAGTTCCATCCCCCACCCCGCAAGAAGAATAGGAACTTGGAATAGAAACAAAGTTCAGCAATTTAAGAAATAAGCAAAGCAACATTTCTGGCACACCTGCGGAAGTTGCCTGAAGGTCTTAGCTATTCATAAAACCGTGCTTACACCACCTCTCCAGCAGGCACGGCTCTCCCCCCAGTTTACAAATCGACCCACTGGGGTTCAGGAAGGTGGGGCGATTTGCCCAAGGCCACGAAGCTGGAGCGAGCTGCAGAGCTATCACTTGAAGCCAGTTCTGTCTGTGTTCAAGGCTCCTGCCATGACCCAGCAAGGAAAGAAAGGGGAGGGAGTGGGGAAGGAAGTGGGGGGAACAGAGGAGCACCAGGAAGAACGGCTGGGGTGGTGGGGAGACTTCCGCTCGCCCCCTCCCTGGACGACTGCCGCAGGTCAGAAGAACACAGCTGTGAAGTGCCTTTGTCTCGGCTTAGAGGACACCAGACCCAGGTGGCCAGCACACAGGTGGCGGGCTGGGGGAAGGGTGACAGAGCCCCACCAAGAGCAGGGACACCCCCTTGTCTCAGCTTCCCAGGGGGCCCCCTTCTGAGAGGCCAGGCTTGCCCTCTCCTCTGCTCTCCCACCCCCCACTGGCCTGCCACAAGACCACCTTGACGACAGCAGCACTTCAAGATGCTGTCAGTTCTGTGGGCCCTCCTCACATTGGCTGGCCCCCAGAGAGGGGGCGGGCGCTCTGGCGGGTGCTGGGCAAGCTAAGTGACAGTGCAGGGCTCTCCTTCCCTGGGCTGGCATTTGCATGGTGTGTGAATATTGGCGCCCACAGCTCAGGGCTGCTGGGGAGGATGCTCTGCGGTGAGGACTTGATGCAGGGAGCTAAGGATTGAGTCTAGTGAGTAGGAGGAGGCGGAGGCAGGCTGCAGACAAAACCAGGGCCCCTCGCCCGGTTCCCACACTGCCCGACCCAGAATCTGCTGTCTGTAATGTATGAGCTCCCAGCCAGTCCCTCCAACGATTCCATCAGCATCCGCCAGGCCCCGTTCTGCCCCACCTGTCCTGTGATGGCACCGGAGATGCAGAGAGAGGTGAGGTGGGCTTGGCCCCGGCCCTCAGGAAGCTCACTGTCCTGTGGGGAGAGTGTGGTGCATAAACCACTTGAAGATGGAGGATGGGCCTATGGTGGTCAGCTCAGAGGCCAGCCAGCTCAGAAAAGAGACATCTAATTCACCTGAGGGAGAAGTCTGCAAGGTTTTTCAAGAGAGGAGGTGCTGGAGCTGGGTCTTGAACGACAACAGGAGATTGCCAGCCAAATCCCCCTGTGAACAAGTGACTTCATCTGGAGCCCTGCTCCAGCAGAGCCACAGTCTGTGGCCATTTCACTCTGTAGCCACCCCCCAGGGGGCGGAGCAACAGTGTGTCACTAACCCCATTCACAGACTCCCCAAACCTACAGCTGGACGGACTGGATTTTGGAACAAGCAGGTCCAGCCACCACGGGTGGCTTTTGGCCAGGGCCATGGCGCCTCCAAGCACTAGCATCCATCTGCCTGGCTCTCGGCTCTGCCGCCAACCAGTTGTGAGTCCCTGAGAAGTCACTTCGGTTACCCGAGTCTTTGTTTCTTCAAAGGTGATGTGAAGCAAATAACTGCACAAATTTCATGGGGCTGTTATGAGAATTTTATGATAGAATAGCTGTCAAGAGTCTCATTCGGTGCCTGGCACACAGTAGGAATTAAAAAACTGGCCATTGTTATAATTACTGTTGTTATTCCCACTAACGATTATGGACTAATCTGGCTAAGAGCCTTTCCTTTTTGAACCCCAGGGGAAGGACCTGGACTTGACCGGAAGCATGCAGAAGTGTGGCAGGCGGGACAACCCTGGGGGAGAGGAACGGGGTTACACGGGAAGTGACCGGGGCTGTCTCCATGGCAGATCTTCTCTCAGAGCGGATTCCAAGCAGACAGAGTCTTTTCCTGCTAACAACTCTTTTAAAAGTATCGATATCGCCTGTATTCTCAGTTGGCCTAACACACCGCCGCGGGAGGGAATGCCAGAGCATCGCGCTTGGCCGGAGACAAGGACTGCAGAGCGTCCGCAGCCACTGCCAACATTCTGTCAGGCGCGTCTGAGGGAGGCAGACGCTTCAGCACTTGATAAAGGACGGGGACCGGAGAGTCACTTCGCTGCGAAGATGAACGACGCGTGCGGCTTGGGAATGAGAGGTCAGGAAGAGGAAGTGGCCACTGCACTTCAGACGCCGTCACGTGGACCATTCAGGGAAGAAGCCACCGTGGAGCTGGCCCTGCTCTCCGCTCTAAACCCCGCTATCAGCAGCTACCGTTCTGGGTGGTGGGGTTACTGCGACTTTACTCTCTGTCGTGAAAATAATTCCCAAACAGACAACTGCCTTTAGAGAGGAGTAAAAGTAAACCCTTCACCAAGGTAGACTTGGCCTGACTTCTACAGTCTTCGATCAACAGACTATCAGTGAGTGAGAAATAGCCAGCATTATGTATGTGTATATATATTTTATAAATATAAAACAAAATGAACATGAGGCGGACGATCGCCTAGGTGAGAGCTTGAACTGTTAAGTTTGTCAGAGAGAACATATTTTTAAAATGCTGATCTCAGGACAAGTTGCACTATTTGGGCAATGCTAAAGTTAAACTGCAAACACTAACGTGAATCCCTCGACTTAAGTTAAGTATTTTCCCACGTCTGTTCCTCTGTGGCCACAGCAGCCGCGCGCATGCCCAACCGCCAGGGCTCATGTGCCCCTTAATGCCCAGAGTTTGTCTCCAGTACCTGTCTCCCCTGAAAGAAGCTGGGGGTTCTTTGGAGGACAGCCTTAGGTAGGAAGGAAGTTCCTTTTCGGTGAGATGCAAGGATGTTCCCTGGAATGTCACAGGTAGTTATGAAAGGACCAAGAACCTGCATTAAGCCCAGACAATCTGAATATCAAATGAGACTAATAACTATAATTAATTAAAACAAATGGAATCTGTGCAGGGCCATAAGTTCCTAATGAAGCTCCAAAGAGAGAAGTTGACAGAGACTGCCAAAAAGGGCAAATGGGATAGCACTGCATTGCATTTTATATTATTTTTAATAGCTGCCTTGTATTGTATGTAGATAATATTTCTTCTATTAAATATATGTTGGCTTATTAAGCACAGAAGGGCACTTTTCTCTACCCTTGTAAGGAGGGAAGAGTGTATTTTAAATACATCTAGTAGTTCTGGGGACAAAATAGGAGTAGCAGTCATGTACAATAACAAATAAAGGGGAAACCAACTGATAATGTGGCAGGAGAAAATGGATTGGCCAAATATCTTCAAGAAGACAGCAAACTGCTGACTTTGGATTCCTGGTTTCATAGGAGACGAAACACATCACTGTAGGAAAACCCTCTGGTTGCAGAAAGGAAGGTCTCTGTGAAAGGCATGGACCGCCACGTCCTTAGCGAGGTCACGCTCATCTTAAGTACCATACTGTTGGAGGACACTTTATTGGGGTCCCAAATAAGAATCGGGACCCCGAAAATTGGTGGCCTGAGACATTATTTTTTTCTTTTAGTTCTGGGAGAAATTCGAAGAGAAACTATCATTTCCTTTTACCCTAATTTTAGGAAACTATCATATTTATTCTAAGGAAGTTACTCTGGGAAAATATCAGAATAAGTAAGAAAATGATGAAAACTCTGATATTTATCCATGATCTTTATCCTTTTGTAACTAGGGTAAGGATAATGTAAGAATATATTTTTCAATCACTGTGATGTTTTGCGTGCATTTTGGCTGACTTTTTAGGTGTTTGAAGCATTCAGGAGACATGAAACTTATAGTTTTAATTAAAAGTTGGGGAGAGTGTGGTTAAGACTGTAACTAATGTTTATGAGTTTGAGAAATTCTAATTGGTTTAATTTTTAATAAGTTTTGATTCATCAATTATGCAAACAGTGTTTGAATGTCAAGAGGAATGTTGTTTAATGAATCCACAAGGTTGGCAAGTTGAATTAAACAAAGCACAAATAGGCATGTGTGCTCTTCCCAGTGACAAGTGTCCCACAGGCATTAAAGGACCTATCGGTGCATTACAGCCCCAATTCCAGAGCCCCCGAACTGGCTAGAAAACAAGGTGTTACCTCACAGAACGGTACCAAGAGCAGAAGGGACTGACAATTATTTGTGCCTTGGGGTATGCCATACGCTGTTTGCATTTTAATGTGAAGATTCTTAGAAATGGAGAAATCCTCACGGCCCCCAGGAAGTGATCAAATGGAGCGTTTCCAGGGCCTGAGCCCAAGGTGAGAGGGGTTCTGAGGCAGGGCTCCCAAACCTCTCGCCCAGCCGCCGCCAGGGCCCTCGCCAGCACCCAGGCCTGGCACTGATTCCTTTTTCACAGCACTCTGGAATTATTTTATTATCGTATTAACCCAGAAGAGCAGGACTTTACCACCTAGGAAGCAACAGGTCATTCACGTCCTGCTGAGTGCCTCCAGCTGGGGACTTCTTCACTCCCCCTGGTGACAAGCCCCCAGTTCCCTTAGACCAAGGAGAGGGGTCCTCTTGGAGGGCCGGTGACTTTGCAGCCATACCACGCCTCCGGGGGTTCCTCGGGTCTGGTGCCTCTTTGGCAGATTACTTGCAACCCACTTTCCAAAGAAAACAGGATTGAATCATTTGGGGCAAAATGCCCTGCGGATACACCACCGACCCTTTGTTTCCTTCCCTGTCCATTAAGTGCCTCGGGAGTCACGCAGGAGGCTCAGACCTGTGCTGCCCTCTCAGCTGCAGACAGCGTTCCCGTCTGTGTCATTTCTATTCGCTCCAAGCACCTTGACATTCCCACTGAGTGGTAATCCTGAAAGCACTACACCTTGCAAAAACCTTTTCTTATTCACTCCCGAGCTTACAAGTGTGTCCTATTTAAAAAAGAATCCAAGATGCCAAAATCTTCACACAGAAACTCAGACACGCAGACAGTCGTTCTGGAAACAGGAAACCGGGCTTGACTGGGAGACGGTTCTCCTGAGACACTGAGCGTGGGAAGTTGCCCTTGGCGGGGCAGGCTCCTGCAGTGAGCCCTCCGGCCTGAGACTGGGGTCTCCCTGGTCCTCGGGAAGCACAGATGCTGAGAACTGCAGAGGGAGCGTCCAGCCGGCCGCAGGGATCCACACCTGCATCAGGGCGGCCATCAGTAGCAGGCGCCCTCGTGGGGCCTGAAGGCCAGGGAAGCCTTTTGTCTACCCGAGTGCCGTTCTGTCTCTGGAATCGTTACAGGAGTCAGAGGAGCCCCCACCCTTTGCTAGGCCTGTGATATTGTTAGGGTAGGTGGTTAACTAGGTATCAATAAGAGAGAGCGCGAAGGGAAGAGGACATGGAGTTTAATACACCGGGGAGTGTACACCCGCTCGTTTAGCCAGGAAGCCATGGCACTTCCAGACTCACCCCCTCAGCCCAGGGGACTCCGGCCTCTGAGGGGACAGGAGAACCTCCCCAGGAGCACTGCCGCCCTCTGGTACCGGATGGTTGGGGGGTGCAGGGCGGAGTGCTTGGCATAGACACCTATCAGTCTAACTAGGGGGTGGACTTATCAAAAGCCTGTGGAAGTTTAGGAAATTGATTGGTTATTTTGAAAAAGCTCCTGGTTATAATCCCAGGGGAACAAAGAAGCCCCTCCCTGCCCAACCCGCAGCCCCCCACCCCCCACCCCCTGCCAGGACCTGCGCTGGCCCCATGTGCTCCATTCCCTTCCCTAGCCATGCGGCCTTAGCAGCCACAGGGCTGGTGGCCTTGGGGACTCTGCCACCCGCACAGCTGGGAACAAGCTAAGCTACCTGGATGGGGACTGAGACCACTTAGCAGCTGCCTGTGGGTCCAGAGGACTGGGCTTTAATATGAAACAGAGACTCTGGTCACTGGCCTTGGCTTTGGCCTTGCTGAAGACACAGTTGGACTTCTTCCACGGTGGGACATATGGAGATGGGGGACATCGAAAACCCGGGGGCAGAGTTCCACCCGAATACACCTCGCCACATCACCAGGCCCTGGGCGTG